>JAVQJF010113120.1:0-106326 GCA_036023855.1 Gadopsis marmoratus
TAGCGGTTTAGTGTGGTGTTTAAAGTGTTTAAAGCCCAACACACATATTCCTGTATAATCTTCAGTAAAATTACAGGTGCTGCCATGTTTGTTTAATTGTTTGGGTCATAACCTGTCGAGCCCCCCCCACCCGAAACAAAGGGAATTGCTATAATAAACCTTTTCTGCAGGGAAAAAATTATACTGGTTTTCACTTGGAGCTTAATGAGCTATTGATGCTTAATTAATAATCTCCAATCTCTAAAATTTATGTCTGCAAGAGATGCGATTAAGGCCACAACAATCATATTTACAGTGTGTTTCGTCATCATTCCTGAGTTAGTCAGTAACACTGGGTTCCTCACATTTCTCTTCCTCTCGCTGCCTTCACGCCTGCGAGCAGAGAAACACTTACTTTCCTCGAGCTTTGTCAAGCCCAAATAATAATTTATTCTCTAAACCTGAATACTGTGCTGACAGCCGACGAGAGGAAAGAAGTGCAGAGACCGCAGAGCCGAGCGGCGACACGTGCTCCCTCAGCTATATCTCCACAGGCAGGGTCAAACTCAAATATTATTTACTGCAACAGTCATTACTGTCCTTCTGAGACACAGTTCTAATGACACAGAATATGAAAGTGAATATTGATGCTCTGAAGAAAGAAAAAAGGAAAAATCTGAAATTCAGAGATGGCAAACATGGCTGAGTGGAAGGAGTGATGCCTAGAAAACTGAAAATACAACAGCTGGCAAACTGAGCATCACTAGTGACGTGTACAAAAATATGACCAAAGAAAATTGCCAGAAATAATGATAATATTGTTGCCCAAGTTCTGGATTCAGTTTGTACTCCTCTACAATAATACTGCATGATCATGAAACAGCACAGTGTGCTGCAGGGAGGCATTTCAATATGTGATCCACAACCATTACCTGGTGAAATAGTGCGGGTCCATGTTGCTTTTCAACACAAACTGCTTTGAGCAGCAGTTCGCTGCAAATTATTCATACCATCCTGTCCTGAGAGAAAAAAGAAAACTCTGGATGTTAAGCCACCACTTCAAAAGGTGAACCGTTCAGCACTGCCACACTTTAACCCTGTCTTCTCCTCTTTATCTTACCTGAATTTAATTATTGCTGGCACATCACTTGGCTCAGTGAAGGAGAAATTAATGAGAAGGGTGAAGTGTGTGATTACATGCTCATTTGGCTCTTAAGACCTAAAATGATCATAAATGGCATTGCAACTCATGTGCTCGAAGGCCCAAGACAGAGAATATGGCGTGGATTGGAATTACATAACGCCGGCCACACTTGCTTGCACACCATGACCTTATGCTATCATAAAATGCTGCACTTCATTTTGAGGTCATGTAAAACCTTTATCTAATTGTTCTGCTTTGAATGAGGGTGATTATCAAGACCGACTGTAAAGAAGATATTTGTACCAAATGCAGGGCTATTTGGACATGTTAATCCTATATTTCTTATAACGCACGAACACTGCGTAGCTTTGTCTACATGCAGTCTTAACACCTTAAGCCTGAACCTTGGACAAACTGTAGACGATTATGTGTAGCATAATTAGTCAAAAGACTGCAGTTTATGAAAAGGAGGGAAATTACATATTACATGAAACAAAATTACTAATGTGTGACTTATTTTGCAAATTATCACATGGAAACAGGAACACTCACAGAATGAGCTTCTGCTGTGCACGTAACCAGCTTCCAAAAAGGGTAAATATGTGAATAGAAATGTGACATTCAGGATGGAAACTGGATGAATTTGGAAGCAATCAGAACACAGGGTGTGTCATCAGTATGCAATTTAAAGGACACTTACTTTAGGGTGAATTGTTCGACAGTGGAGTTGGGCATCAAGTAGAGGAAGATTTTGAGGGTTTCCCCAGGCTTCAGGGGCTTCTCAGGCAGCCTGAGGATCATGTTCTTGTCTAACTGCTTGTCCACCAGCACCTGCTCTTGACTGGCCTGGTACAGGCTGATGCTCCCGATGCGCAGTAGGGGGTGCTGTGACAGAGGTTCTCCCCTGGAAACACCACCACCCCTATGACCTGAGCCCTCACTGCACTCACCATCCAGATTAGGCCCATGGAGCGTGTAGTAGAGCTCAGCCTGGAGGGTCTCACTGGTTAGCCCATCCAAGAGCCCGTCACTGGAGCCTTTCCTTCGACCCAATGGGGCTACATTGGTGTTAAACCAGGATGGAGGCAGCTCCAGCTGGGCCAAGCACTGCGCCAGGTTGCCTTTCATGCGGCAGGAGGTTTTAATTTCACGGACATCCCGGAAGGCGTGCAGACGGACGCAGGGCAGCTTGTCCTGAGCCTTGAAGTCATCCCAGTCGCGGCCAGCGATGTAGAAAAACACCTGGACTGTGGGGTTGTTGGAGAAGACCCGGGCCTGAACAATGAAGGCCCGCACCTTCCAGTTGACTGTCAGCTGGCCAGGAATATCCAGCGGACTAGCTGGCTGGAGCAACTCCTTGGACAGGGCCTGGTCCCGGGCAAAGGGCCCAAAGCTTATGTTGATGGCAGGGAGGTCTTTTGTTTGGAAAACCACAAAACTCTCCGAGCGCTGCAGCGGGTGTCCAGTGTTGGGGCTACTGCTGCTCTTGCCGCCAAATGGTTGTCCTGTGATCTGAGCCTTCCGCAAAAAGAAAGCCAGATGTGCATTGGACATTTTGAAGTTGGCGGGAAGGTACACATTGGGTGGTGGTGAAGGACTGGCTGTCACTGCTGAGGAACTGAGGAGGGCGTCGGAGCTGGTTGGAGGGATTTTGCCTGCAAGAGCTGTGAAGAGAGGAAGGAGAAGGGAAACCTTTGAATACAGTTTCACTCTTTTTTTTTAAAACAGAGAGTTAAGAGTAAAGTCAAGAAAATAAAGAGTTACAATTTGTGAGGGTGAAAGAGACGCAGAGAGGAGGGGTCAGTGAAACGTAAAGATGAATTAGGTATCAAATCAAATTTATAGGTATAAGCAGGAAGTCACAGAGGTCAGAGAAGGAAGGGGAGAAGGTCAACGCACACTAATCACATGATAACTGGACATTACATCTCAAGCATCCAGAGCATCCAATGGAACATGTTGTTCACATTGTCAACACGCGTGGCACGTGAGCTTTATCTGGGACGCAACCACACGTTGAATCAGCGTTTGGCTACGCAACAACTGAACTGGAACACACAGAAAAATGCTTTCAAATCTGTTTTAAAATATGACAAAGACGCAAACTCGCAAGCCACATGAGTTACAGCATGAAACAAGAAACACGTACAGTGTATATATTTCTGTCCAACGCACTGCACTGGTTGAGGAAAACAAGTCAGCGTTGCTTAACACCTAAGTTACAACAGTGGCATCAAAGTAGGGAAGAAATGCGACATACTTATCAAAATTACCCAGAGCCGAGCATAAAAACATAGTTGCCTGTCCCCATGGTCCAAATCATAGTTTAAAAGTCCCATATTCCAAATGGTTTTATCATTGAAGTCGCATCCTTTAAAATGTGAACAAAAGCCTCTTCAAAAGGTTGTGTTACTCAGCGCGCACTCCACAGAAGTTTTCCGTCGTTTCTTTTTTTTTTGGCTCCTCTTTAGAAAGTCTTCGTCATGAGTTGCAAAAGAAGAATAAATGAGTGGAAAAAAAAAAGAAAACAGCAATCTGCTCCAGCAAGTTCTTCACTTGGCCATGTTCTTGTTCTTGCTGGCTACAAAGGTTCCACCGAGCGTCTTGAACTTGTGCTGGTCTAATTCCCCGCGGCTTAGGTCTTTGGTTTAAGAGTGGTTCGGCCCCACGCAGCAGCTCCTTCAATCCCAGACTGTGCATGGCTCCGGGACAGACCCTGATAGACAGGCAGAGCCTCCTCCCGGTTGGTGGGCTGTACGGGAACTATAGACAAAGCCTTTGACGCCGCCCCATCTTGCCACACCTAGTCCCTAGTCTATAATCACCATTTTAGCTCCCAGTCAGAGCTAAGACACGCAGCCCTCAGAGGACTCGACTTACACCACACACACACCGACACACACATGGAGGTGAACGAAATAACACTCTACAGCTCGATTCATCCTCTCCCTCTGGACGTGTTCAGGCAGACTCGTGTGTGTGTGTGTGAGAGAGGTGGGGCGGGGGATGGATGTATTTATTGGAATGCCTCCAGGCGGAGAGAGAGTAAGAGTGAGAATGAGAAGGGGAGAGGGAGGGATTAGGTAAAGATTATTGATGAATTAGCCTAGCTCTCTTTCCCTCCTCCTCCTCCTCCTCCTCCTTCTTCTTCTTTTCCGCCTCCCTCCCCCTCCCTCGCTCCCCACTTCTCCTGCTTTAGCCCCATGAGAAATCCATGAGAATGAGGGGATACCGGCCGTAGGGGGGAGGGGTATCTGCACTGCCTCACTCGCATGTGCCTGGAATTCCCATAATAAAAGAGAGTGGAATCCGTGGATGTGTGTTCGCCTGCTCTTGTGTGCATGTGTGGGCCCCATAAACTGCATGGCAAACAGCGGGGGAAACAAAAGATGAAGCCACAGCTGGGGGAAACATCCCACACTTACAAATGAGCAGTCATCGCCATAGAGAAGGCTGGAGGAACTATAATGATGAGAGAAGCCACTTAGAGGCTGTCTAGTCTTTATCGAACAAAAGCTCTCTACCTCAGAGGAATGCGTGTGTGTGTGTGTGTTTGGAAAGAAGCGCTGCTGTTGCCTTGATGAACATTAAAAGCGACAAATGTGCACAGCAATCCACAAACCTCCTTAAGGGCTCCTCCACCAGAGCGCCATCTGCTCCGCTCTCCTGGGTCCAAACGCGGAGCCACCATTCAAATCTCCCACCGTTACTGTATATCCTACCAGTCACATGACAACATTACAAAATCGCGAGAGTCTACTACCAAGTCTAGCCTCAGGAACGGGTCAAATATGGGTCTCACACACACATATATATATATATATATATATATACCTGGTGTGCCTGCCAATGTCAATATCAAAGATCTGTCTTTTTCCCCTCGATCCATTTGAAGCTCTATATGATTTTATTGCTGTGAGCTGTGTGTGCTCTAAGAAGTAAGTAGATATTGGAGCAGCATTACAGAGCACTTTCCTCGATCTACCACACCATGTCTTGAGGCGGCAGTAGCCTAGAGCTCTGAGAAACCTTGAATCCCCGAGACCTGCTGGGACCTTTAAAACTGAGCGTGTACTCGGCCTGCCTGGGAAACTGCCGTCGAGGTGTCCTTGAGCAAGGCTCTTAAAGAAATGCGTCTCCATGTGTTCCAAAAGCACCTGCTGCTGGCCAAACCGCTCAAAACAAAATGGTTTCCAGCTTGCTGTTTTTAAAATGGTAATTTAGTTTTTAACGCGGTTTGCTCCTGACTCGGTGCTGTTGACTGCTTCTCTCTCCTGCATCTGCTCATTTAAACACGGGACATCAGGGAACTTAAGGTAAAGCTGTGCCTCCAAACAGCCTGCTGACATTATTTGAGTGTGTGCAAGCCAATAACAACACAATATGGGACTGTTTGTCATCAGTGATGTGCAATGTAATCTAGCTGTTGGATCAGCTCAAACAGGGGGCAGCAGGAGCCGAGAGTAAGTGAAGTGGGAGTCACATTTTAGTAGTGTGAAGCAATTAAGCCCTTTGAAATTGGTGAAATACACAAAAATCACTCAATAAACTCAAAAGGAGAAGATCTATCTCCACAGAAGTCTGATTGTGCCTTGCTTCATTTATGCTTTTTTCTATATTTATCCTGGTATTATCACAATATTTACTGCAATAAGATGAAAATCCTCCAAACACTATCATGGAGAGTTGTTGGCTGTTGTCTATTATGAACATTTTCAAATGATTTAAAAGGGTTAAAATGAACACAAATTATATTCCTCCATTATTACATTGTTATCTCCATGTGCAGTTTTTAGGGTTATGGTTTAGGGTTAGTATGTATGGACCACCATCTCTGAGGAGGAAAAGTCCCATTTTCCCTTCATGTGCTGGAAAAACACAGATTTCCCCACCGTCTACCACGAGAAATGTGTATCAAACATCATGTTCCTGCAGCCCACAAAATGTGCCGTGTGCATTGCCTTTGTCTATAATAATGACGGCAACAATTATATATATAGTATATTCTGTGACTGTATGGAGCATATTGTGCCAAAAGCGCAACGACCTCTCGTGTCTGTCAACCTCCAGGGGGCTGTGAACCACCAATGACGCAGATGCTTCGATGTTCACCTTACCGCTGCCCAGGAGTCTCCTAGACCGCTTTAAATGCAGTGAAACTGTACAATGACAATACATGCATTGAATGCCATCAAACAAAACAAATCCTTGCCCTTTCCTCTCAACCCCCGAGGCCTTATGGTGTCATCTGAGAATGTGATTACAGCCTACGATGCATCAGGGTGCCCTTGTCTCATCTCAGTCTAACAACATCACTGGGTAGGTGGAGTTTGGAGGGGCGCATGGACACAGATGGGCTTCCAGTGTGAAACCCTATCGCCTTCCTCTTCCACTTGATGTCCTATTAGACCTGGGGCCAAATTGAATTGAATTCTCTTCCTGTTGTGCTCCCATTACGTGAAACATCTGCTCTGTGTGTATGTGTGTGCGTGGCAGGGGAACGAGTGGGTGTCTAGTCTAAGGGCACTTTGTATTCATCAGATTACTTTGCCTGATGTCAATTAATGAAAGTATAGGGCCACTTTGAGGCCGAGGCAGTGCTATTCTACCTCTACTGTTATGCCAATAACAGTCTGCAAAGACGGACACTTTAGATAAGAAAAACAGCGAATGATCCCACCCGCAATGCTGCTGACTTATCCCAGTGGAGAGTCGCATCATCAGTAAACTCATTTGGAGGGTCTTTGATTTTTGTTGTTTTAGAACTAGATTAACTTTGAAGCACAACCACAACAAGCTTCTCGTCCCAGAAGCTAATGCAGGGAATCGTGATCCGTCGGCATTTTCGCAAAAAGAAGGAGGCTAAAGCTTGTGAAGCTTAAAAATTCCGTGAGACACAGTCTTAGGCCCTATAAAAGCCATGGAGCAAAATATCTGGGAAAAGATCCTCGAAAGCACAAGCATATATTCTCGGGATAATGTATGTTACAGTCGTGCAACCCAAATAATCCACATAAACACAACCACCTCCTTCATCTCACCCAGGTACGCTGCATATCCCACGCATTCATATATAGAAGGATCTGCAAGTATCTGCTGTGCTGCTGTTTAATCTCCCCAAAAGCATTCAGAAGATGGCAGCCACAGAGCCTTGTTCCGTAGTTAAATGAAACACTTAACTGTATGTCTTGCTGCCCATACAAAAGCTGTCAAACATAATAGTCGACTGCCAAGTCAGGGGGAAATATATAGCGAGGATGTCATGAGAAGGGCAGACATTTGATCTTGAGAAAGAGAAGTGCATAAATGTCTCTTCAAGTAAAAGGTCAAGAAAAAAAATTGTGGAGAGGTTTTAGAGAGAGATGGAGCATCCTTACAGCATCACTAACGGGGGTTAGTAAAGGGTTTCCCTATCGATTTTCATCTTACCCTTCATTCCCCTCCCTTCTTCTACTCTGCTTTGAGTATCGCTATACTGCTATTACACTTGGAGTGCTGAAATAATACCTTTCAATACACAACGCTCACTACTTCACACCACAGCGTGCTATATTACAGTGTGACGTTACATTTCAGTTATTGCACTTTTTCTTGTCAACTTTTAATTTCTTTCACACAGATTCCACTTTTGCTAAGACGTGTGTGCAAATAATGAGCCAAAATCTAAAATGGTTCACATTATCATTCAATTAACTATGAATGCAACACAAAGTGCAGATGAAAAGATATGTTAGCCTGGGGATAAAGGCTGTATTAGCACTTGAAACACTGACGGAGTTAGTCCTATTTTCGCCCCTCTCGGAGGAATGCCTATTTCTATCTCAGTCAGACCTGGATTACCTTTGCAAATGGACTGCAGCTGGACTACCTCAAACACGCTCAACTTGCACGTGGCTTTATATTTAATCAGTTTTCATATATATATGACTTATTCATATATATATGCATAGGGAAAGTTTAAGTCACACCGGGGAAGGTCTGTCCAGCCCATGTGTTCGCATGAAATCAGATCACTCTGGTCATTCTACAGGCTTCTTGTCATATATTTTGCCATATTACATGTCCCCTGAAGCGTGCAAACACATCTAACACATTTCTGTCAGGTTAAACAGCCCTAAGATGTGAATGAGCGTGCCAGTAATCACATCATGTGCAACTGACAGCCACTGAAGCAGAAAAACAGATACAGAGTTTAAATTGTAGGGGGTAATGTAGAGAAGCAAAACCTCAAGTGTTACTCTTTTATAAATGTGGATGAGCAGTGAATCAACCGGAACATGTATTAGTTTCCATACAACTAAATTGGTCTCCAATGGGTCGCTTCAGTTCATGTACAGCCACAGATTTGACAAGACAAATAAACAAATCCACAGAGCAGCCGAAGTCAGGTGCAGCCTATCAGTCTTCCAGTCAGTCATTGATTTCAGGCCCGGAAATGGATTCAAAGCTGTTGGACACAAGGAAACCTCGCAGGTTGGTGACTCCACATGGTAGCAAGAGGATATTGTTCATAAATGTTCAGCAAATCCCTTATGGAAATTTCCCTTATTAATATTCATCCCCTATCTGGCCACAAACATTGCATGACCCTTACAACTAACTGGCACCTAAATAATTTCCTTCCTCGTGTGGAGTACTGTACGTACAGTCGGTTGGTGCTGTATGCATGCAAACCACCACTTGGCTCTTCTTCTCGTGTGAAAAGTGTTTCTGATCAATGCTCAAAATGAATGCTCTTCATGCAAACTCAGCCCTGACTGCTCTGTGATGCTCGATACAAAACGCTAACAAAAGCGTGCGATGGGTTAATGACCCAAGACTGGCGAGTCCACCTGCCTCTGGATGTAGCGATCCCCATGTGGGGTTTTGGAAATCCGCCCTCAATTTCCAATCAATCACTTCCTGTGGACAAGAAAAGCCTCGACACAAGAATTAAATTTGGTGAATCGGCAGGGTCTTAATTAGAGGAAGAGGAATGTTTTCTCTGTTAAAGTCTCACTTTGTAATTTAGTCTTATGAGAGTGGTGTATTTCCACATTCAATTCATAGCGCAGCTTTAATGAGGCATCATTTGCAGATTAAAAAGGGGGAATATATAACCAGCGTGACACCATCAGTGGGAAATGGAACATTTCATCATTGATCCTTTATATGCACTCATAAAGTCATCCATAATTTATATTATCAGTCGCCCTTATGTGGTCCAGCAGAGGCTGTTTGAATGAAACAGCTGAAGCAAGATATAATGTGGTTTACTTCTGATTAAAGACCTGCCAAGAATCTATCTTTTAATTATGACACCCTTCATGATGAGCAGACCAGATACCACCAAAAACAGTTTGACATCAAATATTTACCAACCAATTAGTAAAAAGCTGAGCTTGGAAAGGAAGTATTGCCGGCCAAAAGATGATACATGTTTTAAGAAGTCTTTCAAGGGATACAAAACACCATCACACCTCATCTTTCTTTGTTCCCCCCTTCCTTGTTCTTTAATCTCTAGCACACTAGAGCTAATGTGCGTTGTGCAAGGCTGAAGTCAATGTCTGCCAGTGAAACTAAACTGTGCAAACAGTGAACCTTCCGATTAATGATTTGAGGCGTTGCAGCCATATTTCTCAAATGGTTTTCAGTGAACTTTAAAAGTAATGCATGGCACCGCGATATGAATACATGTCCATGTCTCTACTCGCAATCACCACTGAGTTTTTCTTCTCATGAACGCTTTTACAAGCCTTTATGCATCAGAACATCAAGTTCAGATTTAAATCATGTTATATGGTTGTCATTTGACTTAATGCACCCTCTACAATTTAGGATTTTTGGATTTTTCCTGCTGTTCCAGGCAACCATTGTTTTCCATTCATTTCTGCGTGGTACGAAAATCTGGTAGCAGATTCTTAAAACATGTTTGATTTGTATCATCCATCACTCTCAACATATCTGTCATTGTCACATTGTGGTCGCGTGGCAGTGCCACAGGTCTGCGCTATGTGACCTCTTTAAGATTAATTTTGTCAAAAAATTAATGCAGATGTGATTTTTACTGTGGTGGCCAATACATTTTCACATACAAATATATTCAAATTTCGAACACAAATCCTTTAGTTTTTAATATTCTGTAGCGACTTCATCCTGCGACCTTTGCTAATTTTATGACATTGGCATTTATGGCTTTTCAGTCAAGTGCAGAAACGTGCAGGTCACAGTAATTGTGCAGTACGACGTCTTGTTTAATCTCCTCTCGTTGTGCGTTTGTGTGTGGTTTCTGTTTCTCCTCATTACTGGTTATATCTCTATAACACTTGCACCGTTTCTCTAAACACATTTCAAAGTTGAAGAGGTCAACAAAGAAGCTTTTAAATTCAAATTCAGTTGGCGTGGGACTCGTCAACAAGTACTAGAAAGCTGGACCTCTTTGTGTGAAGTTGCGAGGACCACAGAGGCTAGGAGAGAAGGGATGCCCTGCAACTACAACCGCACGCTGGAGCTGACCTGTGAAGTTGCAGATGTTTTATTATGAGCAGTTAGCTCGCTGCGGGCTCCAGCATGGCCCCTGCCTTATGTTTCTCTGCTGCCAAATGGAACCTTGTAGGCGCAGCCGCTGCATGCATTAGCTGTGTATTGATGAAAGGATGCAAATGCCTCGAGGCAGCATGATCTGTGCTTCAATACGATCTGAGGCGGACGCAATCTATAGGGCTCTAGACAAACAGGGTTTCCCATAGGGGACAGTCTGTGCGAGGTAAGCTGAGCCTCATAATATTATACAGCAGCCGTTACAAAGGGATTTCCTAGACAGAAGACTGTACAGCAGAGTTTACTGTACTAAGTGATGCATCAAACTCTAAATTGTCTTTGAGTCATATAATTTGGCTGTGAAAAGGTTTGCGTTATTGTTCCAGTAATCTGTGGAATGTTGTTTTTTGTCATATATATGTCAAAATTGTCACAAGTATACTATCTGTGTAGTCAAACCATTTATAGTCCTATTCATTTCTTTATTGTCTTGTTCTCATTAGTTTTACTCTTTTGTTGCTTGTTTCCGATTCAATTTGTAATCCTTTAACTCAACTTTACTCCCCTGCTAAACCCCATTACTTCACAGATGCAACGACCTAATTTCCCCACGGCGATCAATAAAGCTTCATCTTATCTTTTTTTTATGGAGCATCATAGACATTTTAATCTAAAATGATGACATCTCTTTAAATGAACATTGCCAGGCTTCTGAAAGAAGACACACAAAGACCCTAAATGATTTGGAGAAAAGAAAATATATCACGTTGCGCCCATAAAAATGAGAGAGCGTCTTGCATTACACTCAATTTACCTCCATTTCATACCATCATTTTGACCGATCTGTCAATGGCTTTGCCCTGAGGAAGAGCAAGGACAACGCTGATGCAGGCAATTCCCTGAGAGAAGATGGCTCTCACATTATTTGGCATGTCTTTCACAGGCTAAAAGCTAACTTCGAATGTGGAAAGGATCCTCGTCTCAAAAAGTCTCAGCTTTGTGACTAATTTCATTGTACTCCCTGGCAAAGCCTGCTTTCCAGACTTTTAATGTAATCACTGTGAGTCTAATTAATGCTACATTATGCTGATTTGTAGGTTATACATTGGCAGTCTTTCATTGTATTTGACCAGATTCAGCAGTACTCTAATTGCAGCCCTTTGGGGGACAATAAAGCTCTGCTGAACATTGTAACAGGACACACTGGATAAAGCTACTTTTTATTACCATATATGTTTTCAGCCTTCTGGTGTTATTCATTAATGTGTCTTGGAAAGATTAAATGCAAGCTAGATTATTCAAGAAAGTAAAGGGGGCGGGTAAGACAATGAAAAACGTACAGCCAGAGCTGGGGAGAGGTTTTTTTCTTTTAACCCCAGGGGATCAGACTGAAGCAGATGACATATAACTACAAGCTCACTGTTCTATATTTTAGTTGTAGTCAACAAAATCCCATATAAAGACCAAAAGCAACCATACCCATTGGTTCTAACAGAATGTTTAAAAACAGGTCACAAATATATCCTTCCATTTAATAAAAAGGGCTAAACAGCAGTGTACTGTTGTGCAAGAATAAGAAAAATACTTTTTTATTGGATTTTACATTTTAAGCCATGAATTTGGTACAGCAGCAGGACAATGGATGTGGGATTAATTCACAATGAACTACACGTGTTCATTGTAATAAAAAACGTTTCACCAGTGAGGCTAATTATTCGGACAAAGCTAAAGAGATGAATTAGTTTGAATACACTATTTATTTCCCCCTTGCTGAGCCACGTAAAGTGCGTATATGCATAAAAATTGCTGTAACTGTTGTAATTATTGTTTACATAGTCTGCATAAGTTGTAGTTAAACATTGTCATTGTTTATCTATAATTTCATGTGACACAATAGTACTTTTATTTTAAAATCAAGTTGAGGGGTCACATGATATACGGCTCTCGCCAAAACAGGAAGTCTCTTGCGGGCAAGAAGTCAGGAGCGTGTGTGCCGCCTAAAAATTATAGCTAATCTACGCAATGATGAGGGCACACAACTGTTGCATTTAGCGATCCACATAAATTAACTTTAATTTATGGGTGATTAGCTGAACTTTCCAAAGCATCTGTGTATGGTTTCGCCTTGCGGCCTTCATCAGGGCCACAAGCCCAAATGCGTTGGGTCTGACAGTGAAGTGGTTCTTTATACTTTACACAACTGCTGCTGCACTTTTGACCTCTTCAGACGTTTTCCCTTCTCCATACACCTTGGAAGTAGGCGAAGCTCTGCTGTATGAATATTATCTCTTTTCCTTTTGTTCTTCCAGTGGCTAAAACAAAATGAGACCTCATTTTGGCTCCTGGGGAAAAGCTGCGATAAGGAAATAAGATTGGTTTGTAGACACACGTGTTATTTGCCAAGGGGGCAGCATGGGGGGTGGATATTTCCCTCTGCTTTTGATTTCCCTGCCTCTGATCATTGAATCTCATTGCCGGTGGGGGTACTTTTCATCCCCTTGCTGGTATGCACTTAATTTAGTCATGTTATTAACATTTTTGTAACCTTTGTTTGTTCAAGAAAGCTATTAGTGAGCCTGAATGCTTGAAGCTACATCCTGCTCTACACCTGAGAGCCACCCGGTGTGACCACAATGGCCTTCCTGTTGACCACTGAGCAGTGGGGGGTATGGTTCCTTGCCTGAGGCACCTCGACGGCGGTTACTTCCCTTCCACACACACAGGAGCTTCCAGCTTCGTTTTTACCTTTGAGTGATGGGGCTTTTTATTTCCTCTGTTATATTGTACAGTGCTGTTTTTGGAAAAGACATGTTGTCCAGTGGATCGAGGCAACAATCAGTTTGTCAATGGCTTCAGGCTGGAAGAATTGCATGATGAGGACTTTGTGTTTGGTAAAATGTTGAATAAATATACTCCAGTTAACAGTATATTAGGTAGACCAGGCTAAAACGGATGCATTCTAATATAACAGCCCTGCAATAAACACTACCTTCAGGATATAATATGAGATGCGTTGATTCAATTTTGTTGTCACTTTTTGTGCTGCTTTCGAATTGAATAGCATTATGCTGAGAGTTGTTTCTAGTACAGTTCAACAGCACCACAAACTTTGAATTCAAAAGTTGAACTGACGCCTCTCTGACATTATAACCTTCGTGAAGGTAGGATTTACTACAGTCTGGACATGTCCTTTAAGGTTAGGAGAAGATTGTGGTCTTGGTTGACAACCCTGTCTCCAGGAAATTACGTTCATTTACCACTAATTTACAAGAGTAATGCATTTTGAAAGGAACGTAATGTCTTCCCGTTAACATTATGAGGATGTGTTGTTAATTAACGTATTTGCCACGTCGCAAAATGTGTCAGTAACAATATAATTCAATTAAATCAGCAACACACAATTTCATGGTGCCATGCCATTAGTCCGTGTTGTAATCAGTGCCTCTGCTGCTTCTTATGCAGCTTTAAAGGCCTGAATGAGCTGCACTTTCCGGTTGTAAGAAGACCTCTGGATTTCGTAAAAAGACCCCATCAGCTCAGCTGAAATCTTAAATTTCACACCAGACAAAACATCAGATGCTGTTTGTCCACTCAGGGAACCAAGACTGCACAGATCACCTTTTCCAACTTTAATATAAATATACAGAATCTATTGAGCCCATTTCTCTGTTTGGTTAGACAAACACCTCACTAGCTCCTCTTGCAGCAGTAGGATAAAATACTTTCACATGACATCATACACCCTTGATTTTCAGGTCAAGAGGCTCTGGCTAAATCAACATTCCCACTTGGGACCCACGTGACATTTCGGGTTTCACAGCTTATCCAATGCTTGCGATGCTTTTCAAGTAAAAACAGCAACAGCAGCCTTTGGTCTATTGTGGTGGAGGTCTATTGTACGGCAGCCCTTCATAGCGTCATGGCCACCGCACAGCCAGTGTGGAGATTTCGGAGTGGAAAGCCTCAGTGCATTCGGGAAGGAGAAAAGGATATCTTTGTTTCAGATTTCCTTCATATCACTGTCACACAAACGCACAGCTCTTAGTCGTTTTGTTCCCATGGTGACGGGTTACACAACTCGCTGTCAAATCACCATAACAACAAGCTAAAAAAAGGGGCGTCAGGAAAGGCACTTGCTCATGGACAAGTAGGGGCTTATAGCTCAAGATCTTGATGCCAGCATAGTAACACAGTGTCTTTTCTCCAGCGGCAGCCGATTTTAGAGGCATTAAATGTTTTAACTCAAATGTTTAGTCACTGAGAGGAAGGGACAGAAGCAACAGAGACAGAATTAACTCAAGTCATATCTCCAACCTTAATTAAACCCAGGGAAACAGCGAGAAAGTGCCGCATCGAGACACAAGTAACAAACTAAACCTTTGTAAGCTGAAATGTGCTGTAGCTCCACTTGCAGAGCTTGAAAACCACACGTACATGGTGTCGAATGTACTGTACTATTGTCTAACATGGTTTTAATGAGTACGTTCTTAAATGACACCAGCAGTCTTCATTCAGAATGTTTTCCATCCTTAACGTACAGCGTCTGTATCTGTGCTGGATCATTGCTGCGAAATCTTGGCGGTCAACTTCCAAAAATAACCAACTTTGGTGAGAAATGTTACACGCTACTTTTTGGGACTTAAATCTCCCGCATGGCCTAACTTGCTAAACATCCACATTACTCTGGAAATTGCTGTAAGTGTCAAATTCCTTCCGCTGAAATTAAGCTGACGGACAACTTGACATTACTGGCCATTATAATGTCCAAACCATTGAATCACTGTGGATATTTTTCCTACAAGGTATTTCTCCATAATACTGTACAAACCAGTATCCCCCTATTACAATAATGCCACCCCTTCTGCAAATTGACATTTGCACATAACAGCTCACTAATACTGCTCGGCGAGATTAATCCCCATAGAGGTATTACTTCCCAGAATAAACTGCCTACTTAGTGAAGACAGTTGATTCTGGGAGTTCCTACTTTTCACATTTGATGGGGTTTTTGTTTTTTTTCTAACATACTTTTTTGCCAACCACTCTTATCCTGGAAGTAAGAAGACATCTGCTGCACTGTCATGCCACTTACTGGAGGTGAGACTACTGTATGGAGTCACAATATACATAGCTGATGCAATAAAAGTGTCCACAGGACGCAGGACAGAGGTAGTAGATGGGTACAAGAAGTATGGCAAACTGTTCTTAAAAGGTTTGGCAAACTCAAAAAACACAGACGATTTGTTCAGTAGAAAATGTCTTTCAGGGAAACGTCTGTGGACTATCCAGAGTAAGAGATGCTATTGAACTGTTTGGAGGTGGACGTTTCAGAGACGGATATGCCAAAACCTGGACAAGTAAACTCCAGACTATCTGCAGGGTCAGATACCACTGGAGGTAAGCAGAAAAATATGTTATAATTCTTCTCCACATAGTGTGTGTATGTACATACACACATGTATATATACATACACACATTATATATACTGTATGTAAAAGAGTTTCTGCACTTCAACTGGCACTCAATCACTTTCCCATAAGACGGTTTAAGACGACGGCAGCGAGGTTTCTTCGCGAAACATGGCATTCGTGTGAGACTCAGGCACACTGTAGTAATTCTAAAGATTTTGATTTGACTGAGACACATTGGAGCGACAGGATTGTATTATAATTATTATTTAACAACACTTTTGACTTCGTCCAAATTGAACTTTATACTGCAATTTCTTATTATAAGCTTAAAGGGGCATTTGCTGAAGACAGAGCTGATTTATTATGTGCATACTATCACACACACACTCCAAATCTGTAAACAGTTTGAAATTAATTTGTTGTGACACTCTGAATGAGTCCAACAAAGATGTAATCTGGAGGCCATTTATTCCTTGTAGTGTTAAATATACCTCAGTACAAACGATGAAAAACAAACATTAGCATTGCCCGAAGCTCCACAGAAGGAAAACAATGTGGAAATATCAGTTTTGGAGTTTGTGTGTTGTTTCGCACTTGGTTTTAAGTTTTATGCACAATTAAGACATGGATTTAAAAACAGTGCAATTTGCATATATTCTGCTGGGTTTTTTTTTTTCATTTCGACGCTGTTGTCACTCTTAAGAGGCCAAATGCTGATTTACGCAGATTGAATAATGAAATCAGCAACTTGCACAAAGATAAAGACAATAATAATTTTGGTCAAATGACAAAATAGAAATATATATACGTATATACACTGAAAGGTGAGGAGCAACACAGAAAATGCGACTGATGACAGTGGAGCAGCTGCTGCCATGGTTACCGGTGCCAGTTGAAATTCTGCAAACTATACAATTAATATAGGAGCAATAATAAATTCTTACTCCGCGGCTCTGCTCCTCTTATAAAACTTGAAAAACCAAACCTTACTTATCCAACGGAAGAAGTTTTACACAGTCCTTAAATCTTGAAACAAAGTAACAAAACATGGGGTTTGGAGATTTGCTGCTTATTCATGATGTCGCCGTATAAACTGTGAATCTGTCAGAAAAGCAGACAAGGTCAGTTAACCGTTGAATCCCGGTGAATGAACGAAGGTATCCACGCTCTGCCAGCTGGGTGTAATATTACGCACGGTTTTGGTGCGGTGTGACTGCATGTCTGTTGAGTTCGTCTGAACAGGAATCACAAGTGGCAATGATTTACAGAAAACGTGGAGCTTCTTCCTGTTTTTAATTATTGATCTATTTTTTTTCCCTCACATTTACTTAGGTCCTCGTTGTGCGCTCTGACATTTTTTGCCTCCAAGCGGAGCAGGTCATCTCGTGAGAACGCTTTTAATAACATTTCTTATTTCCTTCACTAGAATGAAAAATTATGTGCGTGTGTGTGTATTTTTAATTTTTTACCGCCCATCCCACGAGACCCCCCAGACTGTCAGAGAATATTTCGCACACTGGTTGGAGTGAAAACAAAAGGGATTTATAATAATGTGCAGGTGGTGGAATGTGCAAGGTCTAAATTTATGTGATTACAGAGAATTAATATCCTATCAACAAGGTACAGTGACAAGGTGCAGCCTGTGCTACGAGTGTGAGAGTGGGGTGTAATATAAGTTTTAATGTGCCTAAAGGCTAAATGTCACGGTTTATTATGGAGGTGATGTGACGTGAAGGGAGGAATCAGATAGAGAAAATCTCTGGGAAATCTTTAGTGCGGTGAACAGATCTTATTACATAGTCTGAGGCTGAAGAAAGATGGGAGCTTTCTGTACATATTATACTGTAAAAAAGACCATAAATATTGTAGTTTACAGACAATTGGAATCATAGACGAACAAAACAAACTGCAGACAGGTAGACTTTGCATAGTTAGGCAGACAGTAGAAAGCATAACGAGAAATGTGTTTTTATTTGTATACGTGACGCAGCATTTTCTTAACAGACACTAAACCTTGCTGACCCAAAATGTAATATTTACAATTTTATGAGTTCTACTGCAAAACCAAGGCAATAATATAATGTGTAACTGAAAATATTGCCAAAAAGAAAGCCAGCTTTAGAACAGTTGGATCCTGAAAAATGAAGTTATGTACCAAATGCACTGTCTCTGCAATAATTCATGTTGCTTAGAAGCAGTTTATTTCACCTCTCCTCAGATTAAAGTTGGGAAATAACTTGCCGGTAGCCAAATTGGGGTTAGATAATACATTTTAAAGAATGCATCCTTAATTGTTTTGTTTTTTTTGCAAAATACGACATTCAGCAATTACACAGTGACATCCAAAGGGTCAACAGGACTGATGCTTTTGTTAACAGAACACAACATTTAAATAAATGCACTGTTTACTTTGTATTGTGTGTGTAATAAAAAAAATCCTTTTTGATAAATAGTGGGAAATGGAAACAGATTTCTCTGGCAAGGGAGTTTTTCCTTGCCACTGTCGCCTAATGCTGCTCGTGGTGGGAATTCTTACCATTGTATGTTCGCCGTTGTTTGAGCAAACAGCAAGATTTTTTGAAAACCAACACATAAATGCTGTTATACTGTATAATTGTTCAAAATTAGCCAGTTACCTGTGACTTGGACCTTGATGTCTTTATTTGTAAACGCTAACATGATAGAAAGTTTTAAAATGTGAGTATTTCACACTAATTACATTGAGTTTAAGATATTAGCTCTGCGGCACAGTTGGGTAGATGTTTCAGAGAGCGTATGACAGATATATTTTTGATAATGAGATGTGAACCAAAGCATACAAGTAGGTACGTATTTACATTTAGTATATGATGGAAACATCAAGCAAGGTGGAATGTAAGGATGGATGCGACTGACCAAAGAACTCTACGTTCCACAAAAAAGATTCTACATTTATTGTTTCCTTGCTTCAAATGGGGCATGTAAAAGGAAACAATTCAAAGTCACCGACTAGGAAAGATTTCCTGATCTTTAGTGATTTGGCAGATAAAAGGAAACAAGTGGTGAGATTAAATATTCACGACCCCTGGCATGTGGACGCGTATGTTTTATTGATTGAGTGCAAAGAACAATAGAGTCTCAGGTTTTTCACTTTAAAAAGCACTCGGAGTGCGCGTGGAACTTTTACGCCCTGAAGAACCACAGCGAATACAGGAAAAGTGACAGAGTCCTCCCTCCAGAGCCATTTTCCTGCTACGCTACAAAGGCTAGGGTTAACCCTCTGCTCGAGAGGCTAATGGGATGCATTGGAGCTCTCCATTTAGAAGCATGTATGGGGCAGCGCTCACTGTCTGGGGAGATATTACAGCTTTGGGTTTGAAAAATGAACAGGAGACTGTTTGTTTAGGAGTCAAACAGCCAAGTCAAAGGAATAGGCGGATGACAAAGAGCCGTGCCAACATGGACGCTGGTTAAGTGGATGTCGTGAATGTCAGAGCATTGTTCTCTAATGGACCTTGCACGGGAGGAATTTGTTTTCAGACCATTAAGCGGGGCCGAGGCTTACCTGAGTGGCTTCACAGGAGACTGTAAAGACGCTAACGGTAACTTTGCAGGAGAAACATCCATGAGGGGAAATCTCAGCGCGGGGAATTCCCATCGGTTGGCGGGTGCAGCTGTTGGGTTTCTACTGTGCTAAGACTAGACTTTCTAATCTAATCATTCTAATTTTTCTCTGGAGTTTAAACTAGGACTCAAACCAAAATGCACCAGCGTACATTGAGAACTGCCTGCTTGATTTAGGCACAGTAGGCCAAAAATGACATCATAGTCTTTATCTGAACCTCAGTGTGGGACAACGGATCAAGATGTTTCAAACCAAGCTGACGGCACTCTGCCAAATACCAATACATCATTATACAAGCCAGGGCACAGAAAAAAAGAAGAAAAGTCAAGGCTGCTGTTCACAGAAATGTGTCCAGGTTGCCAGTGTGTGCTTCCTAGTCTAGATATGGAGCCTCTCCTCTGTGCTGCAGTCAAAGGCGTTGAATAAACAGTGCTTGCAATTTTGTCAAAAGGATTACTCGGCCTGCGGAGCGCTCCATCACAACTCCCTCTCTGTCATGGTGATAAAACATGTGAATGGGAGATTAGTGGTGGCAGTGGTGTTACTTGTCCTCGGCCATCTAACAGAGCTGCCGGAAGAAATGGAGAGCAACAGAATGGCCAGACGCAGCAAACACGTGAAAGAATTTGTGAATTGTCACAAAGTGCGAACCAAGGAGGTCAGGGCCCGTCACAACACTCCCTTCATTTAACAGTGGCCTACGACCTTTGTCCATTTTACAGCTTGCGCTGAAATGCCAAAATGCAAATGTGGAAAATAGCAAAGACAAGCGGCATGTCTACGGGCGGCTAACAGACTGGTATTGCAGTCTGCCTGACTTGCGAAATCTTAACTGTTAGATAGAGGTGAAGGTTTATACACATATTCATGGCCTCCAAAAAAAAGAATCCAAATGACACTGTCGGGAAAAAGCAAGCAAGATTAGGAAAGATATCGTCGGTCCTAATCTTAGTTTGTGATCAATTCCTGCTGGTGCCATTTATATTAAAATGTAGTGTATTTACATAATGTGTCACTCCTCACACATTTTTGGGAGCATAGTAGTATAAAGATGAGACCATGGGCATGAAGACCGGTCTATGATATATGTTGTTCTTTTCATCCGTGTAGGATTTGCCACAAAAACAGCAGGAGTGACGTGTGACACACAGGATTCAACCCAAGCAGGTATTGGACATAGTTTTGTTCATTAGACAGTTTTCTTCATAGGCTACCAAATACGCAGAAAATGTCTATTGCAAGAATCAGCAGGTGCTGCTGTGGACGACAGGGTCCCGATACAAGAGCACCACCAGGTCCACCATCAGTCATCGTGTTGTCAAAAACAACAGATTTGATCGCTTGTGTTCCTCGTGTCATGATATAAACTATTGCCGTGTTTGGTCCACATTGAGAGAGAGAGAGAGAGAAAAAAAATGAATAGCTTCCACCCCAAAGTAACTTTCTCTCCCAGATCAATTAGCCACTCCAGCTGCAGACATTCACAATGTATCTGACACTGTACCAGCGGGCGAGTGAGTAATATTCAGCACAAGGTCAGACTGCTGTTGCCTTAGCGCTTTTGCAAAAAATAGTTCTGCTCCTATTATGCAAACAGCTGCTTTGCAGGCTTAATCTACTTGGTCATGGAAAGATTAGCCTCTGCTGTTTCCCCTGCCAATGGAAACTGTAACACCAGACAAGTGAGCAGCACTGGATGTAAGATGTGAAAGCACCAACTAACTGACCCAAATGTGTCCACTTGCGAACCGATGGTGTGCTAAGTAAATAACATCTATCCGGACACTGTTACTCGACGTTGCAATTCATTTCCAATCAATTCCATTTGTTTCAGTTTGCATTATAGCAATTTCAAATCACCTCTCCTGCAAACATACAGTGATCTTCAATACTACTACTACTACAGAACTCACATGTCCTGTACATGACCGAGATACCTCAAAGTTGAGGATGAACCCACTTTGGTTTTTGGCTGCAGGACTAACCAGTTTTCTGGATTTAGATTCTTTACATCTGACTAGAGTGACAAAACTATTTAATCTCTGCACTGCAGCATGGGACGTTCATTTCAGCATGTATCATCACCATATTACCTTATTTAAAGAACACTTAATGTCGAAGAAGCACCTGCAAACAGGGCAGTCAGTGGAAAAAAAACCTGGATCAAGTGTTTCCATTGGAATTTTTAATCATGGACTTTGTCACTGTTGTTCTTAATTCTATTTTGGATAATCAGATTCAGAGTGTAAGATCTACAGTTCTGACAATGTTTTGGGTGATGCAAGCAGGAATTAAGTTTTGTCGTGTTTTATTAGCTACAAGCAGTTCCTGCCATGGATATGGACAATGATCACTGGCTTACTTTTCATAACATTACTGAAGAAAACTCCCAAACAATGTTTACCAGGCAAGATCTTGAGTTATGAGGAGCATATGTTTTCTACTACTTCAAAGCACATTTATGGGCACTGATGGATGTTGATATCCCCAAAAGGTTTAAGTCATGCTGATTTTAATAGGGCAGCAGCTAACAATTATAGTCATTTTTATATTTGTTATCGATTTTCTCAATTAATTGTTTGTTTAATAAAACATTCGAAAAACTGTGAAAATGGCACAATATCCGACAGCACAAGAGGACGTCCTCAAATGTCTTGTTTATTCCGACCAAAAGTCTAAAATCCAAACAGGCTGAATTTACCATAATGTAAGACCAAGAAAATCTCACATTTGAGACCCTGGAGCCATCAAATATTTGGTGTTTTTGCTTGAAAAATGACTAACTAAGATGAATTAAATTCCTTTCGATCGACTAATGGATAAATGGTTGACAGTGTGTGCATCATGTTGAAGTGTTTGGATTTGAGTTTGAGAAGAAAGCGTGCCAATTGTGACGCAAATAGGGCCAGTCAGGCCCAAAGGGTGGGCAAACATTTCCCAAACTATCCCAAATATCCTGATCATAATCGGGATACTAATGCATATGGAAACAAACTGTGCAGCCAGGGCCATTAAGATTTTAATTCGTATGGTTGCAAGATGGCTACGGACAGATTCGTGAGGCCCAGTAGCCTTCTTCCCCACCATGATGGTGCCAGCTGTAGCTGCTACATGTTCAATTACGTAAACCATATAGTCTCTATTGCCATTAATTCATGTGGGAATGTGCCTAAGCTTCTAATGTCTGATCCTTTGTAGTACTGATTGCTTTTTTCCTGGCACTCACCTTTACACCTCCATTTAATCATAGAGACGTACCTCCTTCTATACAGCCATCTGCAATTGACACAACAATTACAGTCCTCCACATTTTACAGTTAAATAGTTGTTCAATTGTGTCAGGAGAAAAAAATAAATACTCAACTTGTCCCTGTCTTTCTTTTGTGGGACAGAAAACTAGTCTCAGGTGTGGCAAGTTGAGGAAGGCAGTATAAAGCCATCAGTTGTCTGGTATTAACACCACCATGAGGAAACGGTATTGATGGTGCTGCAGGTGGTACAGATACAGATGGTACAGCTGGAGGTGTCTGCTCCAGTCTGTCCTCACGTCAACATGACAGAGGCCCTCACTGCTCCAGCCTCTACACAGAGCAGATGGGAACAAAAGACGTAGCTGTTTGTTGGAATTACAGAGGAGCTCTCATTCATAATCTCCCAGGATGAAGAAGTCGGAGGCAGGGCTGGAGGAGGATGGGTGCATCAATAATTAATGAAAACAGCATCAAACGGGCACAGAAGCGAGTTCGTGTTTTGGAGAGTCTGTGAACATTTGCAGGCGGTGTTCTGATGCAGCTTTAGATCTGAAACCGTCATCACAATTCTAAATGTAATCAGAGCAAGAATATAATGTAAAAGTCTGTAATCATGCCATAGTTGCATTCTCATAGATAGATTACCACGAGGTAGGCTATGTCACGATCGAATCATGCTGCTGGCTCAGCTGTATGCAAATGACTGCTGCTCTGATCACTTTTAGAAAGAAGTATGTTGCTAATTTATGGAGCACAATCAGGAATATCAGGCTTGAATACAGTCTCACCTCTGAGTCGAGGCTAGTGAGTCTCTTGAGCGTGCGATACAACAGATGCCAATCGCCTTGAGATTATGGTAAAATGGCCCGTTACCACCCACTTATCAGGAACAGCGTACTAAAGCAGAGCCACGCACAACACTGAACCACAGAAATACTCTATGCACCACACCTTTTCTGTAAAACTGGTACAGACCAAGGTCATAAGCCCTCATGGGTATGGCCAATTAATTTTTCTGACTGGAGCTACAAGTATGATCCTGACACAGCGCAGCACAAAATGGAAAGGTGGCTGGAGCAGGATGAATGCACTCCAAGTAGGAGGAATACATTATCAGCAGGTGAACTTGGGGCGAGCTTCAATATGTGCCAATCGCATCAGCTCCTCTCACCCCCTTTAAAAGCAGCGGCCAGGAAAAGACCCCAGTCCACTTCTGTGAAAGAAAACTAGCTGTGAAGGAGGTGTAGAGTCGCAGAGTGTAATTATACTGCATCCTGAATATAATTATGTTGATGGCCCAAATTACAGCACAGCAAATATGCATTTGCCACCATGTCCGGTCTCATCAGAAAAATGACAAGAATTGGATTTATGTTCAAATGCTTAAAAGGGCCTACAGTACATTTTCCCGAGAAGCCACCTATTGTGGTCGTGAAAATAATGACTCAACTCTCTCAGTAGGAAAAGCAGAAGCCCTCGGATGGAGGCTGGAATATATAATTGCGCCTACGTCAACCCTGCTGACCACAGTTTGCATCCCGTCTTGTAGTCCAAGACCAATTTTGTTGAATCATCGCAGCTAAATATTAGCAACCTTAAGTGACCGAGAAATGAACAGATAATTTCAGGAAGTGACTCAGTTAAGTTCATTCACCCAAATGATTCCAACAACACTATTCAGAGAGCGCTCTATTATGTCTCATTTTTGGAAATGTACTGTGGGTCATATGCAGGAAGGAACTGACTAACAAACCAATGTTACTATTCAGGTATGAAGACCTGTTTTTTTTCTGTATGTAAACAGACTGCCCAAAGTTATTTTGGAAGACACTAATAATCTAATTTGACAGAAAAGTATGGGTTTGCTTGATGCCACAAAATTGGCCGAGTTTGCCACCCACATTAAAAAAATAGCCCAAAGTAGAGAAATTGCAAAGTGCACATACATACATACATACATTTCCAACTCGTTGAGAGGAACAACTGAGAAAGATTTAGTTCATGCATTTTATCAACGTGCCTCCATTGCACGGAGCCAGCTCGGGCGAGTTTCTCTCTGAACGGAAAAGGCCATTTTTTGAAAGACTCAAATATTTTCAAAAGCACCAACTGCCTCCACCATCTAGGCCAGTGCTCTTCGATGGAGCAGAGGAGGACATCCAAGGACCAGATCAAAACCTCCCTGCAAAGATCTGCCACTCCATCTGTCAGGGTGGAAGACGTGGTCACAGATTATTCTGCCTGGCAGCATGTCTGTCAAGATGCAGGCCAAAACTTGAGGAAAGACAGTGAAGCAGGAGGGGGAAGTGAGTTCTGGCTTCTCTTACACCAACAAACCACTTTTGTACTGAATTTTAAAACCTTTATAGACTTCTTCCTGAAGTGTTGTTCCACAAAATCCAAACTTTAATCATCTTTTATCATCGTAAGGTTTAAGCTCGTTCGGAATCATCCGTCTCTCTTCATTTAAATGTCCATTTTTCTAAATTTGTATGTCCTCTTATATATTTAATAAGGGACAATATTAGCTTTTACCTTGATTGACTTCGTCGGTGAAGTTTGCTAAAAGTTCACCTCGCTCTCTACCTTCAGTGTATCCATCAAAATTCCCTTAAGAAAACTCTACACTCAAAATTTGGAAGAAGTGGAAATTATCATCAGGTTTTGAGAGACTGCAATCAGTTAGCTGCTGGCGAGTGCGGGGGAGGAAGATGGTTCGTAGATGCTTCATGTCAGCGAAAAATCTTACAAAGGCTTGAGAATATCAGCAATCTGCTACATGAATGAGTCCATATGCACATTTTCTGTTTAAGCACGTAATGACAGACGAATGCGAATATCCATCCATCTCTCCCCCTCTAGTGTAGACTGGGTGTTTGCTACAATGCCAACACACTGAGATTCCTGTTAATTAACTGTAGGAGTGTTGCCACCTCTCGCTGATTTTTTACATGTTCCCAAACAGCTTGCTGGTGCGAGTGCTGACGTAATGGATGAAGGACGCTCTCGTCTGCACGCCCGCCTAGCGTAACTGCACTCATACCAATGAAAATAGTCACTAGTCTTCAGACACACCACTCTGCATTTACTGATATACTAGGGTTTAAGGGATGTCTGAATTTAAAGGCTAAGAGGAATTAATGTTAATACTTGCAGAGGCGTCAGTGATTCAAGTATTACGGACTCTAATCTTCATTCTAGTTACTGCCATTTCAGTGCCATCGCAGTGGAGTTACAAATTGTTAAGGTGTTCATATTAATGTCCAAATTAATCAGAGCCACAATCTAATTCCATTTAAATTGAAGGAATGGTCTTTATGCAGGCTAATACCATTCAAAATGGTGTTTTTTGGCTGCCGCTGCGTCATGAAAGACACATTTTAATCAGGCGTTTGGCAGCTTGCAGGTCTAGACACGGTTAAAATTATTTGACCAAAAGGGCAAGTGCTTCTGCTAAATCCCATTTATTTTCATCAAGCTGTTTCAGGCCATATTCACATCTTGCTGGATTGTTTAATTTTGAAATGGAAGGTGAGCCACTGGGTTAAGTAAAAATCTAACTGTAAAAATGCTTGGCAAAGGGGTGCACATGCATGTTACAATAGAAAAAAAATGATGACCACAACTGGGGATTAAGATGCATAAGAGTCACTCTACTGATTTTATACATAAAGTTCAGTTTAGATTTTATGGCTAAAGCTGTTGCACAATGTCTTCTGTGGCTATAGAGGGGCTTTGTAAAGTCTTGACCCTGGTAGTTTGACAAAATAATCTTAACTGAAAGGTCCGAGTTGACATCAATAGCCCTTTTTAAACACAGATCCCACAATATTTCTGTAAAGAAGTCCCGTCATTATGCCAGCTTTGCTTATTTACACTGAACCAAACAACGGCGGCATAATGCTATGGCCCAGTGTGGGATTTTAGATACCATGCTGGCGTTCTGAAAGCAAAAGAAGCATGACGTGTAAGACAACAGTGTTGGCGTCTAGCGGGATGTATAACACATGTGCCATTGATGTCGTCCTGTGCTCGGAGGGTTAGGGCCTCCCCAACCTGGTTGTCTCACCAGTTCACAGACATTTTCGGTTGCTGAAGGTTAGCTGCTTTTTAAATCCCCCGGTGTTGGGTCGCACATATAACTTATCTTCAAAACGTCTCGCGTCCTGCCAGCTCCTGTTAACCACCTCCACTGCTGGTTTATGGTCAAACAGCAATGCCCCCCCCCCACATTTTATCAGATGGTGAGTCAGAATAACGCAACATTCCCACCTTGAACAGGCTGTATAAAAGGGGATAATGACAACTGAGCCATCTCCATGACAACCTAGCAAACTCCCATCAGCTGAAGAAGATAGGGAGATGTGGAAGAAATCAGGCAGTTGGATACCTGAGTTAAGGTCATCTTCTCAAAGCCTGATGATGTCATGAGACTACGAAATGTTTATAGAAAGCGTGTTAATAAGTGGGGGCGTGGGCATTTACCAGTCAGGGACGGTGTTACGAGGGAATGCTGCTAAGGGCTAAAGGTCAGGATGTCTTGGCTCCTGCTACTTCAATTTCCGACCATTCACACATTGCAGGAGTACACCTTTAAAAAAAATAACCAGAAACAATCAAGGCTATTGAGAGGACTCTAATATTGTATTAAAACTATATTTAGCAAGAACCTTTATTAGGTTTCTTGGTGACTCATCTGCTCTTGGAGTGCTTTTTTGGTACAAAACAGGAAGCATGATAACATTGCAAGGAATACACACTTTGTTCCCCTTCTGTTTCACTACCTGCTAATCTTCAGCTTGACATTAGTTTACTCATCCAACATGTATTATCATTTTTTAAGTGCTGTTACTGGCTCTTCACAAACAAAAGATAATATTTTTTTTTACAACAGGGGTTTACGAGAAACATATGTTCCTACTTCTGAGAAAAACTAAATGCTACATGTAGCACCTGTGATTTTTTAATGAACTGCTGGATGTTGTTTAGACATGATATAACACACTAAGGTAACTGGGTTCATTTTTTAAATTGTAACTGTTTAATATTGACTTGTTAAAAGTTGAGGTTGTAGGAGTTTGTTAGAGGAGGTGACAGAAAAAAAGACGACGAAAATTGTTCTTTACTGCTCAGGTTTTCTTTGCACAACAAAATACAGTTGTTTTCTATCCTGAATGCTTGACAGACCACATCGCCTGACACCTTTTCAATCCATCTCAAACAAAACAAATCTACTGCCAAGAACAATGCAATTACCAACATGTCAATTAATTAGTTAACGTTTTATGTGTGTGCATATATCTACTTTGTTAAGACCAATAATGTCATGTGCATATAGGTCCTGGTGCCTGTGCGAGAGCCACATTATCCACAGTCACACTAAAGAATGCCCTGTTGGATATTAATGCTAAAATATGAAAATTGAGTGTACTGCCCTCTGGACAACCAATATACACCTACAAAATTGAAACATGACTGTGTTTGGCTTTCACACTTAAAAGGCTTTGCATGCATATGCCACTCTTTTTGTAACTACCTTGCGGCATCCCACCACTTCAATTTAGGATTCTGGAGAGCTCGGCTGCAGAAAGACAACATATTGGAAGGGCTCTGAAGATAAACTTCCATATTAATAAAGATCTTACACGATTCCTTAGTCTTATCTTATCGATCAAATTAGGCAGCAGGGTTCCCCCCAAAACATAAGCAGCACAGAAGGGCAAAAAAGGATTAAGAGGACTAGAGCTTTACTATGTGAATGTCTTTCTTTTTCTTAAATAAAAAAAATAATGTTTTGGAATTATTTTTGCATCGGCTTATACTCAGCTTTGAATTGGCAATAAAAGACTTTGGTCTGAAATGGGCCAGGGACCATTTTCTTTCCGCTACAGTGCTCGTGCTATAAAAGTATAATACCTGATGGCAACCTACAGGATAACCATGCCATGGATTGTGAATTTGATTATAGTAGTGATTCAGGTGATAAAACAGGGCCATAGCACCACAATAGCCATGTTAAACAAGGATCCTACTCCTTTTATACAACACATACCAATGCAAGGAACGCTATGCTTGTTGTAAATACACATCGTTAGCATTGTGCGTATTTTAAAAAACCCGTGTTGTGAAAAAGTGTCACAATTGTGAATTGAAGAGCCCAAAGCATACCCTCTTAATATAAAAAGAATACAAATTCTGACCTAAAGATGCTTGTAAATGTTAGTGTTTGATAAATTAGTTAATATAAAAGGTCTGGCAATCCACGTGCAGCCTATTCACATGCTCGAATGCACCACGTTGCGGAAAGCAGTGGTGAAGCCAATGCTTTCCTTCCACACACAAGATGGACTCACGTGTTGCTGTGTGTTGCCAAGGACAACAGCAACCTGGGAAAAGCTGTCAGAAAACTGCCAGAAAATCACGGGCAGCCACCAAACATATGTATCTGTGCTGTGCACTGATGAGGAGGAAAACAAGGCAGATCGTGGCTGATAGGATCCGTCCTCTCCATGGAAATGTCTGCATATGCAACGGTAGGGGAGCTGCCGGTTCACTCAGACAAGTTGTATGAAGGAAGTCCCATTTCCCAGCAGCCACAAGACTGTATGACAGCTTGAACCCACTTTTTACATTCACACATTTTACATATGCTTGAGAACAAACTCTAAACTCTGTGTCTTTATATGTAAATCTAAAATGTGTATTGGTTTTCCAGTTGGCAAATTAAGCTGGGTAAAATATCAGGCTAGCTCCCATGTATCTCACACAGCAACTTTGAATAAGCCTCAACACCGTATGCGAAGCCTCTCTAGTGCCTTAATAATATACAGAGTCCAATGTCACAAATTTGCCTCACGGGGGTTTACAGTCTGTACAGCCTCTGTCCTTAGACCCTTGATTCATATGAGGAAAGACTCCTTAAAAAACGGGAAGAAACATCAGGAAGAGCAGCAGAGGAGAGATCCCTCTACCAGTACGGACAGACATGCAATAGATGTCAAAGTGGTTGCAATCTTTAAAGTCTACATTACGAAGCTGTTGAATAGAACAAAGAACATATACGTAGACCCTTACCAGCAGTGGGGCTAAAAAACACATTTTGAAAAAGAATTTTCAGGGGGTCAACGCTAACATTAGGGTCCATTCTCAATAACATGGCCATCAGGGAGATGTCTTAGCCTGGAGGAAAGTGTAAGAATGGACCAAGCAGCCGATGTTGTCATCCTCAGGCCTAACCGCTAGCAGTGCAGAAACCACAAATTCTGCTTCACTGCATAAACATGATCAGTTATTAAAAGAGTTGAGATCTACTGTCAGTGACTCAACAGCCAGTCGGGCACACAAACCTGAATTTACACACTCAAAAACAATAAACTGTGGGGCACTAATGTACTGAGTGGTCTTAAGTAAGCCACAGAACCGGCATCATGAAATAGATTTGATGCTACGGTGAGTTCTTTCTGCACTTCTGATATACAAGGCTATAGTCGTATGCTAGCAGTTCTGTGAGGCTTTGAGCTAAATGCTAACATTAGCATGCTAACATGGATGCACAAGATTTTCTTCTGTGTCTTTCTGTTTGAATAAAACCGACTTCAACAAGGAAGCAAGACCACATTGGACATTTGTTCAGACACTTGAAGCAACTGTTTATGTTTCCCTGACAAGAACCTCTTGTGGAGGTAAATACCTGAATAACGCCTGCTGTCTCTTAGAAGCAAACGCAGACGTAGCGTGTTGCTTCTCCAGCACTGCAAGGCCTCTCAAGGAGGCCTCTCAAGGAGGCACACCACCACCAGTGTTTGGTGGTGTCCTACCAACAGTCAACAATGGTTTCTTTAAACCAGGAACATAATCCTGGGCCTTGACCAAGTCGTTTTAGTTGCTTAAACCTAACCAAACCAAACAACAGAGGTGGCAGATCCGAAACGGCTCACATGGGTTGTAACAGTACCACATGTCCATCAAAGCTGTTGTTCTATACCCCAGAATCAAGACTCTGCTGGGAGATAAGATGTAATGTTTCAAACCCACACCGTTTTGCTTCAACCCTACGGTGAACAAATACCAAGTACATCCTGTAAAGTGTCTCTTGTCCTAATGTACAAAGACCACTGATCTCTCCTATGCACTTGTAGAGAAAGAAGAAAAAAAAAAAGGTTGGTGCAGTTGTTGAGGTTTCAGCAGCAGACCCAGCTCCCGTCTGAGCTGACAGCTGAACACCTGACAGACTGTCTCGAGCAGCAGAGGAGGGAACAATGAGAGGTACTAGACACCACTCCGAGGGTCTGCCACTACATCTTACAATAACTCTGGTCATATCGCAACAGTCTGTTTCTAATGAGTGTGGAAAGGAGAAACAGTAAAGATAACCCAAGTATTTCTTTTTTCTTATGGAGGTTTTCACTAGAGGTTCATGATGGAATTATGACCCAGCTTCTCCTCACACTAGACCATAATATATGAAATAATATAGATATTATTATTCTATCAGGATATGAAATACGGGATATCAGGCGATGAGACGGGTTGTAAATATCCCGATAGCCCAGATGATCTAAACCACCGTTTTTTGAAGCAAAACCTGAAGTGAGTGGCCAACGCATGTAAGGTTTGTTCAAACCTGTCTGATCGGACTACTGATGATGATAAATGATGGCCAAAACTGCAGAATTACAGTGAGCGCCAGGTTAAAGAATAAATAACTGAATTATTATTTAACTGAATAAATAACTGAATTATTATTTAACTGAATTATTCTTGACTGACTGTAAGCTAAAGAACACCTAGGATCACGTTATGGACAGTCACCCAGGCTGGCTGATGAGGCCAGTAGCCTGATAAGGAAGCATCAGGAGGACCAGATTGTTCCCAAAGTGCTGTAGGGCTCCCCTGAGCCTCTCCCTCATCACACCCTCACTGCAGCTCAGTGTCGCAGTACTTTGACTCAGGAAGAAGAAGAAAAAAAAAAAGAAGCAGTTCTGGACAGATGCTCTGGCAGCCATGGACCATTAGGCCACTTTCTCCTGCTTCACCTGGGATGGGATGGTGCTTTTCCTTCGAGGCGAAGGTCAGAGAAAAGTACACCATTCACGGAGGAGCCGAATTGTTTCCATCAACGTTTACGTCCCGTTAGAGAAAATATACATGTTTGAGGCCGCGTCAATACACAGAAGTAATTAATATCAAAGATGACATGCAGACATGAATGATTATTAAAAAAAAAAGCTAGACTCTGGGCTACTCGCTGCCAGTTCTTGATTGCAAGACTGCAGAGCCCGTCTGATGGACCCATCTGTTTCATGTATATTCCTTATTAACACAAAACTGTCCGTCTGTTTCTTTGATTTTTTTCATCATGACTTTTTTTTACTATATTTACTTTTTGGTTGTCTTTTCTTTTACATGAAACCTTTTCCTTGTTGTGTTGTCTTTTTTGTTTCTTTTTATCCAGTTCTGATGCGTTTTTGCTGTCGTCTTGATTCGTTTTTGTTCTATTCATTCCTTTTGAGGTTTGAATCTTTAACAAGGTTCTCGTATTTTTTTTTCCTCCTACACATTCCATATTTCTGTCAAACCTGCTTTTAATCTTCTTTTTTTCTGTAGATATAAATACATGCACATTGAACAGGCACTCAACAAGTAAAACATTTCTGTTTTAAGATGTTAGATCTTTCATTGGTTATAGACATAAATCCTGCGCAGAATCCTACAAGTCATTGCCAGTTCATTTAGCATTTTTGAGGAAAATCAGCCAGCTTCCTCAAAAGGCTGAAAACTCTATTTGCATTTTTGATACTAACGTGTGCTTTGGATGTTGGATGTCTTAGTTGTGGGAGTTAGCAGCCCTGCTCCGGTCTCGGGTAATGCGTCGTCTCCAAACTCTCCCTTTGAGCCAGCTGCCAAACTGCACTATTGCATCTTTTAAGAGAGCAAAATGTTTGGAGAACAGCCAAATCTGAGACTGACATCACTATTTAAACTGAGGAAAAGCAAGGTAGAGAAACCCCAAAGGCAAGCTACGCGTCTTATTAATTGATGATGTTTTTTTTATGTTCTTTGGATTCTGCACATGCAAAAGGCGGATAGGTTGATCTAGATCTCACAGAAAATAGTATCACTTGTAAAAAAAACTATATAGAAAATATGTTTGACCAAAACTGAGAAAAACATTCTGATGCCCAAATAGTTAAACTGCATCTCTCTCAATAACATTTACTTAAGTATTGTACTTAAGTACAATTCTGGGGAATTTTAACTTGACTTCAATTTTAGGCTACGTTACTTCTACTCCTCTACATTTCAGAAGGAGCACTTTTTACTTCTCTACATTTTTTTGCAGCTGGAGTTACTTAACTTGAAGATTTTACAAACAAAACATACGATCAGTTTCTAAAACATGATATGGTGCTATAAACTATCCAACTGTATATAAAGCACCTAAAAGCTCCTCCAGCTTTATATTAGAATGCCGCTTATGTGTCATCAGTAATAATCTTAAATTGGATAAACTTCCAATATATGATATATAATAATGTAACTCTCTGAAAGGGACCATTCTGCCCAACAAGTACATTTACTGGAATACTTTCAATACATTTTGCTGTTAATACTTTTGTACTTTTACTTGAGTGAAATCTTGAATGCAGGACCTTTACTCATGACAGCGTATTTGTCAGAGTAGTATTGTTACTTTTACTTAAGTAAAACATACCAGTACATACGAGGCCATTGCCTATGATTCACTATCTTTTTCATACTCATTAATACATTGCCCGAATGTGCATTATTCAGCATTTTTCCTTTGTTTTGTCCGCATTTATCATTAAGGATCAATTAGCCACCCATCTATTTAATCACCAATCACATCACTTGGAATACGTCCCAATCTACTGATGCAAATATCATGAAAGCGACTCATGTCACTGACAAATTCAAGGAAGCCGCCAAATTTTAAAGTATACATTTTTTGGCCGGAAAACATTGACATGGCTTTGCGGTGAAAGAAACACAATCACAGTTGTGAGGGACCCTCGACAAAACTCTTTTCAACAGTTTTGTAGCAGGACAGCTTTCCTTCCTGACACAACCTACCACAATTTTTAATTGCATCAGTATCTTAGCAGAAGCAAGTGTGAAGCAAAATGTCCATATTTACATACAGTGCCTGTGTGCTGATTAGTCACCACCTGCAGAGATCGTCTGACGGGTTTCGACAGCTCGAAAGCTCCCCTCATTCTTGAAAGTGACAGCAGATATGGGTGGTTGATGAACTACTTTCTCTCCCAAGCCTCAAAATGAAACCAAGCATGTGTAACCTGAGACTGATTATCTGTAGCTATGGCTCGATTTGTAGTCAGTTCAACATGTGTATCTTCTGTGGGCACATGTACATGGTGACTGGGGCGTCCTCGAGTACTGACCGACTGAATGTGACACACTGCCCTGGACCACAAACTCGCCTTTTCCCTTTCTAAAGATATTTTTACGGTGGGATGCTTGTTTCTCCACTTTACTGGACAGCTTTACAGTAGAGACAGGGGAGAGACGGTGTTGTGATGTGTGAAAACGAAAAGCACCAGGATACCCTGAGTGAGGGCCTCCCAACACTTTACTGTCATCTCCAGCCTTTGTAACTCAGACACGTCTTCATCTCAGCCACTTTTCAGTGTTGATTCACACCTTTTCCGGGCCGAGATATGTTAACAATTCCAACGGCCAATTTTTGTCCATTTGCTGCATCTTTGCTTTCTCCGCAGCTCGTCTGGTGTGCAGACTCATGTATTGGATGCTGAAGGAGCTCCTGAATCTCCCTGTTCATCCTAAAGCAATTGCTCAAGCTTTATTAATACACGGAATACATGATTGCAGTTTACTGCCTATTTTGGACTTGCTCTTCAAGAATATTTCTCAATAGAGCCCAAGTGGGAAATAACCAGAATTAAATTATCATCAACTTGACTGGGCTTTAGTCTCCTCTTTAAAGAAAACTCTGATGAGAATGAATTGGTCTCATGACAAGAGTTGGCATGAGGTCACAGAAGCTGTCCATATTATTACTTTATTTTTACAAGATACAGGGGGCATTGTTAGAAGCCCCAGGGCAAAGAGGGGCTGCTCAGCTCCTGATAACCTCCCCCCCCATTCCTCCCCCTCTGTGTGCATTCTGAACACTATTCCTCTGTTGGAATATTACAAGGCCCCAGTTTTGCCGTATGGTAATAAGATTAAACACAATTAATTTAGGAATGCCCCTTGTACGTAAGCACAATATAAGCTGACATAACGAAGATCTTTGAGGTAGATTTTGATATAAAGCCCCTCTTTAAGACAGCGCCTCAAGATTAAGTAACACAGCGGGACCCACCCAAAGGCTCTTATCACATCAGCTGATATTATGCTTAAGTCGTGCATATTCCCATATTCCCAAGCAAAATAGACGTTAATCAAATTATAATAAACTAATTAACAATGGAGGTCTGGGGCCACAAGGCAGTTTCACCAACTCTTACTCGCACCAGTTCAAATTCAGGTTGACAGGAGGCGTGTCCTGTTTGTTCAGTCTATATACCTGATAGTTGGAGTACTGTAACAGTAAATATACTGTACTTCAGTGATTCAGTGAAATCCTTAATAATAATTATCTCTTTGTTTTGTGGATATTTATAACCTATTTTTTCCCCAGAATCATAATTGTATTTTATCTAATTATCTGTCCTATCTTTCCACATAGCCCCTAGGGAATGTGACCAAATTACATGTATTTTTGTGTTCATCTACATACAGAAGTCCCATTTTACACACAGATAAATACACACTAGTCCCTCTTCAGTGATTCAACAACGTAAAAAAGGACCGCTACTGAAAGCCTCATGTTGAATCGTGCAACATGATGCTTTTATAAATATTATTCGTAGCCCCATCTGGAATACTGATGAAGCAGCATTCTGTAAATAGGTCACCTTAAAGTCACAATCACCACACAATACACTTTTGTCAGCAAAACCATACAGCGTGTGCATGTTAGCCCCGAAAACACGTTTTAAAATAGAACTGATGAGGCTAAGCTTTGTGTGAATCCCATGGCCTTAGCACCTCCGGCTGCAGCACGCAATGTGTCCAAGACGTCACCTCCCGACATCAAATCAGGGAGGCTTTTGTCTTTCTGATGGCGACCAGGAGATGTTACTTTTGTACCACATACACCACTGGAACTGCAATAACTACATTGTGTTATTACCAATGTTGAATTAATACACTGTTTTATAAAGAGATGGTGGAGTCTTACCTTACAATTGCAGTTTTTTTAAATATTCCCGATACTTTGAAAGTGATTCTTATTAAACGTAATTTTACCTTCAAATCGGTATCAAACTGCGATTAGCTGTTTTGTGATGTATGCCATTATATGCATAGAGATTGGTTCCCCCTCGAAGTGAAACCTTCTCGCTTAGAAAACCATCGTTACTGTCAACTATTCTCCGCTTAACTTCAGGATGCCACTTGCAATGCTGAATTCAACTCTGTGAACTATGTCCGATTACAATACCTCTCTTGCTACCTACCTGCTGCTGCCAGGCTCATTAGCACAAGTGGGGAAAATGTACCGACTGCTGTCAAACTGTGTAAAAAATAAAAGAAAGAGACCTGACAAATGCCCTTTTCAAACTAAAAAGCTGCTTAGCTATGCATATCTATTTTCTTCATTTCAGGCCCAGCAGCACATGCACCGCACATAAAGTTGTTTGGCACAAGAAAATATTTGGAAGGACTAAGTGATGTAACAAGTCTATGCAAGAAAAAGAAAAAAAAAAGGTTTTATTGACAAAAATGTGACTCAAATGGGGGAAAGTATTTTTTAATGTTCTTTCTGACAGGTTTGCATTGCATTTGTTACTTGCAAGTTCCCTGAAAGATTATCCTTGGTATCACATATTACATCACCGACGGAGTATGATTGGCATTGGTGTCAGATTTGGCAAACGGTTGAAACAATGACAACAAACATTTAAAAATAAAGTGGTTTTCTCACCCCATCGCAGAGATGCAGTACAAAAGCAACAGAAAATAATATTTGAGCTTTATGTTGGCCCTAGTGCGTATATCTTAACATATCTACCCCCTGCTGCTGCAATATGACAGTGATAGACAGTAGTGAGGGCATCATTCCTGAAAGCACCGAGCTACACGCAGGAATCCAGGCACTCTTTTTTTATTGCGGGCTGGAGGTTTAGTTCAGGAGGTCTCACTCTTTGATGTCACATCTCATTCACAATGATATGCTATCATTCTTCACTCTGTGACATTTTCAAATTCTGTAAAAATATCTTTAAATACGGCTTGTAAATAGACTTCTTACGAGCTGTGGCCCAGGAAAACGTGTCAGTATCTTTAACTGTAAATGCCAGAGCAGATTCCAATTCCTCCACAATCCCCCCCCCGTGGGTGAAATTATTGATCGTGTCTGGAAATGCTCTCTGTCACTGCATCACATTACCCTCAGTCTATACTTTTGCCTTCTTGCCTCGTGGTTAATACTGCACAGTGGAAAATTGGTTTAATTTTTACAGGAAAATCTTAACCATTTTATTAGTGGTCATTTGAAACCGGAGAAAATGGCCAAGCGAATGGAGGCAAATCATTTACGTGGCCACTAGAGCATTATAGTGACAGGCCTGTATGTTGATGCATGATGTGCAGGTTTGTTTCCATTGCAACTACTGGCTATTGTCGAAATAGTAGCCTCTCCTCAATGGAGTTAAGTTAAACACCCTACTGATCAAATTAATGTGCTTGTCAGATGTATTGAAGCGTGACAAAAAAAAAAAAAAAAGACATCTAAGACGTGGGCACATTTTAAAATGATATATTTAAAAAATGAAATACATGACACTCATCCAAGGTTTCCGAGCCCACCAGCACACTGGCTATTTGACTTCAGTCTACTGCAGACGAGACACATTTAGTGCTGCTGATGGAAAACTGACAAGGTGCCGGTTTCTTATTGTTGTCAATTTAGTATGATCCAAGAGCATCGAAAGAGCCACAACGGCGTGAACTTGAGCCCATTTGGTCTTCAAGAAATTCCCAATAGTCTCTTTTAAAAATACGCTTTTGTATCACGTAAGATCAGTTTGTTCAGGAGTCTCTGGATCTTCATTTCAGTTTCTTTCCACAACACTGATCTTGCCATTTCTATCACTATAAGCAAAGACCATGACAGTAATGCATATTTGTACTTGGGAGTCATTACTAAAATAATCGTATTATGGTCCTATGTTCCATCTACAGTAAGTTCATAGATATGACCAGGGTAACCTCCTAGAGGGCCCCAGGGCAAAAATGAGCTGCTGGTCCCCCATTAACAACTAGTTCCTTCCACTCTCTGCAGTGTGTGCAGTTTTTTTATTTGATTCTATATGGCCCCTGGTTTAGTGTGTGGTTATTTGATTTAACACATTTCATTTTGCACATTAAATTATGAAATATTCAACATGTAAGCACAAAAGTGAAATTGCAATGGTCTTAAAACTGCATTTTAACACCGGGCCCCTCTGCAAGACGGGGTCTCAAGATCGGGTAATAAAGCAGCACCCACTTTGACACCATTATTATTGATATGATGTTTTCCTGGTTCCTTTTTCAAAATTAATTTTCAATTCAATTAAATTGGCACCAAGCAGTTGACTTACTGTAAGCCTGGAGCTTTGGGACCACTGGACCTACAAATCTACTGTAGATAACACACTACAAATATTAAGGCAATTTCCCTTAATCCCAATGTCTACTTGCTGCCTTGTTCTGTACCTTATGTGAAGTAATAGTGAATAGTGAAGCCTGGTGGTGAAAGTGGGCCTAATAAACTAATATATTATATTATATCTCTATTTCTCACACACAACTTGAACATTGTTAATACCTTCTTTGTGTCTCAAAAACTACGACAAGAGGCACTCTGACTAACAAGGCACTGGCAAACAAGAGAACTAAGAGTATAAGGAATACTACTCTGCCCACTCCCATTTTCATTATCCATCCATTTCTTTATCAGGAGTAGAGGTGTTGGTTTTCACTTTAGCTCATAGCGTAGCACGATACCACATTATATTATAGATGTAAATTGGGCTACTGCACAGGCTGAGACTTGCACTGAAGCTTAGGGCAAGAACATTTTAACATCAGTCAGCTTCAGAAATCTAGATATGTATTTTATTAAAAAAGTCAAATCCAACATTGTGACATGCCATGGCAGGAAAAGCAGGTGTTAACAATATTAATAATGTCCGCATTACATTCGGGCGAGCCAGTTCCAGAGCCCAGGTATCGTACATGCTCATGTCTTATTAGTTGCGCTTTTTCTGCTTACATGACAAGTCACATATGTCTGGCATTATAATGTGCTACTGATGCACCTCTTGTGTATGCCCCATGGATGTGCCTATGGTGACTGAAATGTGGTGACTAAAGCAAAAAAAAAAAAAAAAAAAGGAAAAACAATCCAACAACAACACACCTCCCTCCTCGCTGCAGTCCTTCTCTCTCCTTGTGCCTCTTCCTCCACTGTCATCCTCCCCCTGCTGTCAGGATGAGTGTCGGGATCTTTGCTCTCCCAGATGTTAGCCGGCAGGAAGCGGCTGCGTGTCTGTCATCAGTCAGGACAAATGACAGCCACGTTGGCGGCCTGTCACAGCTGCCGTTACTCAGGTCACTGAAGGTGTCGCCGTCAAGCCTCCACGCCCAGGCGAGGCGGCCGCCACAAATCCCGCGGACCAAACGGAGGCTAGAGGAGCTTCCGGTGAAAATGTTTGCGGTGAACCAGGAAGAAGGACGGAGTTGCAAATAGGTCTCATTTAAAGTGCCACAATGAATGACTAGAAAAACGGAACAATTTGTTTGCCATATTTATGTGCATAATTGCCGCAGGGGACACCTCCCCAATGTATCCAACAGAGAAATTTGCCCCCCCCCGCCAAAAAATTTAATTCACCGATACGGATTCAAGCTCAAACTTTGCTGTGGTTAATTCCATTCAGTCGGGTGGAGCCAGCTTTCACTGCACTAAGTGTAACGGCGTACCACAAAAGAAACCAGAGAAGAAGATATCTCAACGTATACGTGCGCCCACACCATCCGGTAAAACGGGACAACGGAGGCAAAAGATATCCGGGACAGAAACAGAAAGCGGACCGATTCGAGGTGAGCGCCAAGACATTGTATTATTCAAGCAGCACTCGCAAAAGAGAATATTGTCGGCAGCATATCACGTTTGAAGAACTTTGCTAGCAGCCAAGTCGTCGTCCTGACGTCTCTGTTTCTCTTGCTTCACTTAAACTAACAGGTGACCCTGGATATCATGGTTCGCTCTTTTTATTTTCTTTTTCTTTTTTTTTTTTTAGAGGTGTTGTCAAACTTAATATAACCGTACACACATTACCTACTTAGATTTGTCTCTGTATGTTTAAGCCACAGGATGCAGAACTCTTCTGACGCTCAGCCAATGCATAACACATTCAATTTAATCCTCGAATGCCAAAAGGATGCGGCCAATTCTGTGTATACATAAACACTAGGCAGACAAGCGTCTATTTCTGGGTTTCTAACTAAACACCTATGTATAAATTCATGTGGACAAGGACTTACGCACGCTGCATGCCCACACGCTGACGTCAGCTCAGGCTGACCTGTAACAAATATCCTATACAGTAAGCCACCAAATGTTACAGTCCAGTCCTGCAGGGCTTTGATGAAAGCGTTATTCCAAGGGTTACATCATCAGTGAGAAAATGGCGTGGAGCCATGTTGACTTGAAATGAATCATGAACGATGTTGAGAAAGCTTTCGCTGTCCAGTACCTCTCAAACTGTTCCCAGCCCATTTCAGATGACCTACCCATAAACCCAGACATAGATTCCTCTTTGGCTGGACTGGTTTCCTGTCGTCTTCACTGTGTAAGCCTATGTCTTCGTGACCTCTCTTTTTTTCTGATTGTACATGACAAATAAAACTAATCAAGTGGCAACGATTTGTCAAACAAAAGTAAATAAGTGAACTGATAGAAAACTGAAAGAAATTGTATTTACTATCATACATGTATTTACAATTTATTTTGGAAGGGTTCAAGTGAATTTTTCAACTCTCACCAATACGTCTTTTTCCTGAATTTGCACCACATACTGTGGAGTAAACACGCCTCACTGCGTCTTCCTATTCACAGTAATTGCACCACCTCTAAAATTCGTATTTGGTTCAGTTTGAACACATCGCAAAAATTAAGATGGATTTGGCAGCAAACGATGGCACACTGAGGATTGAATTATAACACTGTTTGATTGTTTCCACCTTTGCTGTGAGATTTATGTCCGTAAACATCCACTAGCATTTGGAAATGACCAGATACGCAGCAGACTGTTCCAGAAGTGCTCCGATGATGACTCGACTCACACACCTCAAGCAACATCTTACTTTAAACTAGGTGATCTGAATATAAATGAAACAGGATTTTTAATACATTCAAAGATTATGCAGTTGTTGGGGTAGTTTAGCAGAGCGAGAAAAAGAAAACAAGGAACCAAGAACACTCACTTCATTAAGGCCATAACAATCCCATCCACGTGATCGAGAGTATGATGGATTATTTGTGATCATAAGTCAATATGACTTTGTCTTAATTGTTACCTGGGGGGATAGTTTAGAAATGTAATGTGTCTAGAAAAGATATGGCCCTGACAACCAGGGCAGCTAGGTCTTGCAAGATTTCTATCTGGCTTCAAATTGCTGAGAACACAGAGAAAACATCCAGTGGCTCTTGTTGTTGTGTGGTTGCTTGCTTGCTTGCTCTCTATGGACCGGGAAAGAAACACATATATCCAACAGTATGTTTGTATTCCCTAAAGACAGTGAAAAGTGCAGTACATGTATCAATGCACCAAGAGAGAGGTGAGAAGTCAAAGGCAGCTGAACAACAAGGCCAGCTTTAATTTTCTTTGCCTCCCTACTCCGAGCTTCATATCCCACGACTTGGAAGACTAACAATCATCATAAACCTTTGTAGTTTTTTTATTCCGTAAATTACCAGGTAGATAAAAGTGAAAAAACTAAAAAAAAAAAACCCTGCTGATACTACTTTCACATTATCAACCACCCACCTCCACACTGTGAAAGTGATTCATGATTAAAACACAAACGTGCCAGAGACTTGACAAAGTGCAGACATTTCCAAATACTCTGCACACTTTCAAGTCTCACTTTCTACGTTGAGGCATTTTATGAATAAGTCAGAGACAAGCAAGCTTCACTCCAAGTGGAGACATGACAATAACACTGCAAGTGCACAGTATGTGAGGCGGAGAAACCAACCAGAGTCAGAGCCTCGGAACATGAAGAACCAAAAAGCCAAGTTTGTGTGCTTTATCCATTTTGATTCCTGCGCTTTCATGAAAATTTACAACGGCGCTCAAGAGTGAAACTTCCTAAGCACACAAAAGGCCATAGAACCTTTCAATTAAAAAAATAAATAAAAAAAAGATATCGGCACCGGAGTGTTCTCCCAGGACAGCAGGAGAAGGCAAATGAGAGATCTGAAGGCTAAGCCAGCGGTGTCAACACTAGAAACTGTCCATACTAATTACTTCCCAAAGGGAGTTGCCGCCCCCCATCCTCCCCTTGTTGTCAGCAGTCACAGATTCAACTGCAGGAGAGCGTTCTCACTTCCACTCCCATGGAATGCTCAACATCCCATTTCCATTTTGATTTGTAGTCAAAGGATAATACCGCCGTTGTCTTCCATTTAAATGCAAAACATGACACTATTCAAAGTGTGTACTGTATAGAGGCGCTACAGAGATGCAGTCCGTAGACACTAATCAGGAGCAATCTATCTGCGGGGGTAAGGTGACACCCTGCTTAAAACAATCCAATTATATTGATGTTTTTATTTATTGAATGTGCTCAGGGTTATCATAACTCATCGTTGTCATGCCCACACCCCCAGCACGCTTTATCTTCACTCCCATTTTCTGCCTTTTTTGTTTTCTACCCCACCTCCTATCTTGTCCTCCCCCTTTTTCAGCAGTTTTTTTTCCCCCCTTCTCTGTTCATTCCAGCCTTCATCATTCATGCACTCGTTGCTTTCTCTTTGTCTTTCCTATCTCTCCCCACACTCCTCCCTGTCTTCGCCTCCCCTCCTTTCTATTCAGATCACTCTCCTTCATTTCAGCGCCCCTCCTCCCCCTGGATCTCTTCATGTCTTCTCTTCCTCCCTCTATCCTTTCCTCCCTGTCCTTCCATCATTCTATCTCTCCTTCCTCAAAAGCGATGGACCAAGGACGTGACGGGCTGATAGCAGTGTGATGTGCATTTGCTGGGCTTCGTGCCACCCAAACTCTCTTCTGTCAGACCGGTAATAAACGGCCTCTGCTTCTATTGATACATGGCTAATACCTCCAAAAAGTCAAATACATCACATTAACTATCAAGGGACAGTATGAAGGGTAGCAGTGGTGTGCGGTGAGACTACTGATGTTGGGCACAGGCTGCTTTCTCAGCAGAGTGACATCTGGGTAATGAAGTCCTGATGATCTTCCTGAAATGAAAGTGGCCCACATCGTGCGGTTCTGCTTAATATAGATACGTGCCGCTGCCATAACGTTACGCAGCTCGCTCATGATCGCTGCTCATTTGCCTGCAGCTTGTTAGGACTGTAAGTGTCACTTTCAGGTTAGAGATGCGTCTGCTACATGTACAGTACGGACGCAACACAGAACCACCACAGAGGCTGTTCAACCCGCTTTCAGCCTGGCATCAGCATCTCACCTGGGCGTACACATCGTCATTGCAAAGGCAACCAAGAGCCACTGGAGATCTTATCATCCGAGCTACCTTAAAGCAAAGAGGAATTCACATGTCGGTTGAAACAAGACTCTCAGATTCAATCAGGAAGTCAATGGAGATCAAGCTCATTTCTGCCAGCCTGGACAGCAACGTGCCAAAAAATAGTGACGTGTTGAAATGTGTCGTGTGGGTATTAGGCAAGCGATTGTATGACGATGAGATGTAACTGCAAGCAGGAACGGGAAACAGGTTGCACACGAAAGGCTGCTTTGATGTTACCCGGCAACAACGCATCCGAATTAGCTGCCACAATTGGCAAAATGATTACCTCGCTGGAAAAAGGGAGGTTAGGGATACAGTATGTGGTCCCCGGCATTAAAGGCAGATGCGCTAGATGCCCATTCGCAACCTGACCACCACTCTCTTACTTTCCCCCTCACTACACACACAAGGACACACTACTTTCTGCACTGCCAGTGAACGTTGGCACTGAATATCAATTGTGAGGTGCGGAATTGTCCAACATGAGCGTAATCCCTGGGGATATTGGGTTACCACACTAGATCTTAAATTGCTGCGCTGAACTCCATCAATTGGAGCTCTGTTGAACCTCTCACTACGTGTACAATCACATCTTAAGAATAAGATGTTCTGTGGCCAGGCTGCAGCTGGTGTGCGCCTCTTTAAATTTGCACCTATGGGCCTGATCTAAGAATGGAAGCCCTGTGATTGGCCAGCTTGGGATTCTGATGCCAGTGGAGATCATTTAAAATGACGACAACGTAAAGCAAGTTGAAGAAGGCTCAAATGTCTTCTCCTTGTCAGTAACACACATCTAACAAAGATGTGTCCAATGCAAACCTTCCTGGTCACGGCGACCCCTGCTCTCTATCACAGTGAATGCAATGACGTAAACATTGCGATGAAACAGGATGAAACAGGCTCATATTCGGTAATGAAACAAGGCAGACCTTTAGCCTGTAGTGCAAATTAATGAAAGAATATCAACTCAGTTCACACAGACTCCCATTAACCCCTTGCGTCAGCATGAATCCGGCTTGAATGCGATCTGTTGCACTCGCTGTGAAAAAAGAAACTAGACACCATCCAGGCACAAGCAAGAACATTTGCCTGGGCGGGTTCTTTTTTAAACATAACGCCATTTTCTTAAAATAGTTCTCTTCTGTTCTTTTTTTAGCTCTCAAAGGAACACACAGGTACATATAATAAAAGACCAACTGGCTCAGGTGTGAGACTGACACTACCACAGTCAGGGGCGTAAAAAACAGTAGTCAGAAATATTACTCTCTGCAACAATGATCACATGCGTAGTCGGTCAGTTGTGTCAGATCAGAGCCAGTTTTTCAGCCAGAGATTGAGCAAATGAGATAAGGCTGAAAAAGGTTCTTTGTTTTTCAGAATGTAATAACCTGTGCTAATATGTTGTGCCAGCACAGGCTGTTTTGCCGTGTTCAGATCCGTGGTGTCCGTCAGCCCTTGTGTGGGCCCACCTGCTCCCCCCTCACCCTCTCCTGTTTATCAGCCCTGTGGATCTAAATGATGTGCTTCCCCTTGAGCCAACTCACTTGTTTTCTCTCTGATGTATATATGGGGGGTTGGAGCGTAACGTTACTTGTCCAGGCTTTCTTAATGGTTCTCTTTTGTTTGGTTTGCTCGGTCTCAGTGTGTATCGGTGTGTGAGGCCGTCCTGGCCGTCCGACAGTTTATTGTTTGACTTTTTGTCCCCACCACACTCAATTTCACTTGCTTCGCCATTTCTGATGGAGTAAATTAATGCGACAGGAGCAGTCTCTCTCTCGCCTATGTGGAAGATTTTACAATGCAAGTGTAGAATGTTTTGCTCTCCTCCCAAACAAAGGAAAACTGGAATGTGCCGAATGTGAGCACAGGATTCTTCAGGTAAATGTAGTAGTTACCTGCCATTGATGGGCATACTGATACACACTGTTTACCGTTACATATTATGCTGCTGAAGAAGCAGCTGACGGTATGGAAATATGTGATTTGAAACTGTGAACAATAAAACAGGACATTCAATTTATTTGCTCCTCCTGTCACAGTGCTAAGGATTATGCCAGCGTGTTTTAACACATCCGGCGCCTCAGCTTGTGGCCCTGCACTGGGAGTTGGTCACAGGAAAGCAAAGCTGCTACTCAGCCACTGGGTCAGAAGTCTTTCCTGTGCTCTGAGCATACAGACAGGGCAACAGGGGGAGACCTCCCTCATCCCATGTGCCTCTGCCTCCCTGCACTTGAAACACATCAGCAAAGTATGACAGTTTCCCAGAGCCAGGCGAGACAGCGGTCCGTCTGGCGACCTCGAGCTTACAGGCATGGAATTACCTTACATTCTCCTCCTGTTCTGCTCACTTAGTCTTCAAGTGTCTCATTTGATGCTGAGCATCAAAATCACATATAAAGAAATACTGAGGCAGAAGGCACAGAGAAGAAAATTACACAAAGAAAATGACTTGGCTTTAAAGAATCTCCTCAAGTTGCCTCACTTCGGGATCAAGCCATGGTGCCCTCCATTGCATTAATACAACAGTGATATCAAGCAAAAGACTGCTAAATCTCTAATCTGGTTAATAGCATCTTCTCAGTCTTTTGCTAAACTGTAGCTCCACTTAATTCCCAGAAATTAAATTGACATAATTAGGTACAGAAGTGTTGATGGCTGTAAGATGCAGGAACTTTTCCATAGTTTGAGGTGTAGTAAAGTGATGGTACCGCGAGGACTTCCGTTTTCATTTTAAACAAAGGCAGAGGGACTCCAAACACGCACCCCACAGGATGGGACGACAGCCGAGCCTTTAAAAGCACTCATTGTTGAATTGTGTGCTGTGGGGCATCAGTTATGAATGTCGTCCAGACTACCATTACTCAGAATTCAATCAAACCGCACTTGATGCTTCTCCAACCTCACTCTAATCAATCAATTTTCCATAAGCAACTTGCGCTCCAGTAGGCCTCGAAGATCCTACAAATCATGCCAGTGTCGTTAGAAGACACATGGGTTGAGGTTCTCACATGTTCAGACGTACAGACACGCGTGCACTTGCCGAGACTAACTATTGAAGTAACTCTTGGAACTTAAAGCACAGCCAGTAGAAAGGTAGCACTGCAGTGAGGGTCGGCATCATCACTCTGCACGGGAAAATAGTGGCTCAAATCGGTGCCAAATGATTCTGCAGCTGAAGATGCGTAGACAGCCTCAAGATTACTTCTGTCAAAACAGTTGTGTCAGAAAAGCTGCACATAACAGTGGCTGTTATGGAGCCGTTCAGCTGTAGTTCCTAATGAAATACAGCTATTTGGAGACCAAGTGGAGAAAATAACATCCACAACAGGATTACAAGGCAGACAAACTTGACCCCTTTCAAACTCATTTCAATGTCTGAGTCAAGCATACACAACACTTGCTAATGTTCTCTCCCTGTAGCAGCTTAGGTTATCCCCACCATCTGGTGACTAACTTTGACGTCGATGGTTTTCCAGTTTTCAAAGGCAAGTACCGCAGCTTGAAAGGTTCACTTTTAGGAATGTCTAGTACAATCTGTACTTAGACATAGGCTCTGTGACACACATTACAACGTTTAAGTGGCCTCTGTAGGCCATTAGGACAGATGAGATATCTACAAAATAAGTTTCTAAATGTTCCTGTAAAACCCAGTTATTCCACTCTGTGGTGTTCTAACTTGTTTGCCTGAAGTAGAATAAGTAAATACTGTGAAGTTTGGAGGGAACTTTATAATTGCTGAAAGGTCATTCACCATCTGTAAGTCATTTTTGCTTAATTTGCCAGCTTTTATTTTTATTTTGGCACAAAAACAGCAAGTATCATTGTCTAACATGTTAAACAATGTTATATATTGGCTATGAATAACTTCCATAACAACTCTAGATAATAAGCAATCATAAGAGACGTCTTACTTTGTACAACATCTTGCCTAGAGCTCATTAAGTTACCACATGTAACACGTAGAATTTACCTTTGCTGCCATATGCTTTCCATATATACAGTAGATACTGTATATATAAATAGACTAAGTATATATTCTGGTGACATTTGCAAATTGAGGTTTCAAAGGCACACTAAATAGCAATCCCAAAATGTTGTACACTATCTACCTATTTCTTGAATTTACATTTGCACATAATATAGAATATATGGAGCACAATAATAAATACAGCGTTGCTTGAAGTCTCTGCGCCATTTACTGCTGTATTGCTAATGTGGGCTCAGGTGCCAAGCCCCATCTTCAATACTGACCAATGCACTATTTGATATTCATGTGAGCCACTACTAAACCAAGGCGTTTAAATCACTGTCGGAGCTCGACACGGACCTGCACACGTGACTCCTGACTCGACTCCGTTGGTTAGGAGCAACAGCAGATGATCCAGGCTTAAGTTAGACAAATAACTCCCCTTCACTCCCTCGCGCCCCCCAATCTGCTCCGGGCTGCTTTTGTCAATATCCGCTTCTTCTGTTCCTACTTCTCTGTTCCTCCCTCCATTCTTCTCAGCTCTTATCTCTTTTTGTCCTTTATTGCCCTCTTCAGCTGAGTGCTGTTGGTTGGATTGAGGAGTGTCACTGTGACTGATGTGATATCGACAAACTATCAATCTCCACACAGTATGTAGTGTTCAGCAACGCTTGTGATCAAAATCCAATTCTTTTTGATTGTGTCATTTGGCGAAAAAGAGGAGATCATGCTCCCATTTTACCTGAGTGTGTCTAGCCTCTGGCACTGCTTTCTGGAAACTCACTTGGCTGTGCATTATCAAAAAAAAACCAGCAGTGCCATTCAAAATTATCGAGACAAAGAGCTGAGCTACGCAGCAAATTCACCACTGCTGTCCGTCAGCCACAGTCCTACTACCCCACATCAGACCCGACACACACACAGCCATTGAAGCACTAACATGTCAGCATAATGAAATTAGACAGCGTAGTTTGTGACGCTGCATTGTCCTTGTTCATTTGTGGCACCATTCCCACCCCACACGGCCTCTTCACCCTTTCCAGAGCTGAGCGACCAGGATATTGCTAATCGCTCACAATAGACGGATTAGCAGGCGGGGACAATGAGGGTCTAAATGTCAGAGCCCAGCACCTGCCTAAAGCCCACTCTGTCGGACAACAGTCAACGGGCAGCAGGCGGCTGGCAAACTGCTTGTTGATGACTGCTTGGAGGGAGGTGGAGCTAGGAGGCCTCCAGAGAGTCCAAATAGCATTTAATTTGGACGTGGAACTGAAGCTTATCTTTCCACAGCAATGATACCTCATTTTTCATTTTCTTCACTGCCACATTGTTTTTGTACACTGTAATGGTTTGCAAAAATGCTTAATTTGCACTAAAGTAAAGTCAGGACTTTAAGCCTCATTCAGTGTCACTGTTAACCTGTAAAGCCTTCCTAGTGACCCCTAGAGGCAGCGATTATCATGAAATAAATAGTTTCCAATGGAATAAACACATTGAGGATTTTACTATTCTTAAAGCCTTAAAAACTAGAGGTCTTCACACTTGATCCAGAATGGACCCAAGGACAGTCAGACCCAATATGAAGACACCTAAGGATACATAAACCTGATCCAAAATATAGTCGACCCAAACAGACCCAAATAGAGAGAAAACCAACACAGTTAGCAGCATGATTTCACTTCACGTTTTCTGCTGTGTTGATTAAATGACACCTTGTGATCAGAGCCGATAGGCTGTCAGCTGGGATCGACTTGATTTTTATACATATTGACACACAGATCCCAGACCTGCCGTAAGACCACGGGACGCATCAATGACCCGATTAGACTAAATATAATTTGGACATGGACCCACGTCAGCTTCCAGACCTTGGATACTGGGAACCAAATGGACCCATGAGGGCCTCCATTAACAGCATTGGGGCTACAAAATCTGAGGGCTCCTGAGAGCTGCACTAAAATCTCATGGATTTACATTCTTAAGATTGTGAATGTGCACGAAAATGTGATGCTATCTGCCTATCAGATTTAGATGTGGAGATGGTGATGGTGCGAGAAGACGCTTTTTTTGAAAAAGTGTATGTATCGGTGCATACAACCAAAGAAGGATTTAAGTGAAAGGGTAAAACGAGACGTGGCTGGACACAGTGCTGCCATTCTTAAGGACCACGAGAGTTTATGAATGTCTAGACTTTGTTTCACGACATGCCTGTTTATTATTGGGGTTTTTGCTTCTCATGGTCTTATTCTTGCTTTCTCCAGTCGCTGGCGTTCCATTAATTTGTGGCCTAGCCTCTAGCCAAACAAAATACAATATTACAGGTCCAATTTAATTGACATGGTGCAGGACTTGAGAGACCAAATTTAGCTGAGTGTCAATGGTATAAAAATAATCGTCTCATAATAGCTGGCTCTCAGGAGAAAGCTGGCATTCTTTAGCGGCTGGCTTTTTTCAAAGCCAGGGCAAAACTGTTTTGATAAATACTGTAGTTAGTGCTTTTCATGCTGTGAAAACCTGCAGCAAAGGACGAAGACTTCACTTTCAAATATGTCACACTTCTCTTTCTCTCTCCTTATTTTCCTGCATACATCTTTGAAAACCAACCAAAACTGGCCTCGGCACATGATGGTAATTGTCTCACCAGTGTCACCCAAGGCACTCCAAATTCATCCTGCTTGCTGCTTCACTTATGGTGAAAGTGCCTCTTCCTGCTCAGCAATGCTCGCCCTAATCTTATCAGTGCATTCTGCTCCCAGCCAGCCAGACAACCTCAAAGCCTGCTCTCACCTTATGATCAATGGAGATCACTTCATGGGAAAATATAAAAACCCACCAAAGTCTGTTATTAAGTGAAGGTGATACAAAGAGGGGTTGAGTAGTAGAATTTATTCAACATTCTTGACAAGTGGGACTATGCCACCACGGGCTGTCACTTCAGACAGGCCAGGCAGAACACAGGCTGTTTTCAGTTCATTGCCGTTTGCCTTCAGTGACCCAATCATATGCAGAATTATCTCGGTGAAAATATGAAGAGTATATCCCAGCTGAATACTGCGCCATGATCAAAGGGACTCGGATGTATTCTTAATATAATGTAGTTAAAGTGTAAAACCACAAAACTAGCAGCTGCTTGAGGTGGCAATTATTACACCACATATTACAAAGGTTTTGGATGGAACAAACATTATACTGACTCATTATATTGTCAGACTGGTTTTGCTATTCTGCACCAGTAGTGGGGTGCAAAATGTAAAGTTTGTCCTGAGGGTTGCGCTACAAAAGCCGAGAGGTCACTAAAAATCTAATGTGGATGTGTTTAACAAATAACATGCCAACCTGCATACATGATTTTGAGATTTCATGCAAATTGCAGATAGTGTTGTGAGAGCATATAATTTCATGGATTTCTGCCTATTGTATTTGTATTTGTCATGGGTCAAAGTATTCAATGGGAAAATGTTCACATGATGTTGGCACAAAAGCATTTGCACAATGGAAACCTATTTATTTTCATGGCATTCTGACCTTTCGTAGAGATCTCTTTCTTAGGACCTGCTGCCGGCGGGGGAAGAAAATAGCATTCGTGCACTTCAACATATTTGTATTAAAATGTTAAGACACCTTTTCTAAAAGGTATGAACATATTGAGTTAAAATGCCTTTTTGATGTACAATATATCTGTGGTTTCTAATGCTGAAGATGGACTTAAATCAATGTTGTGCATGATGTTTTAATTCATCCATAAGTAAGGCCTTAACAAGAGGAATCTTACTCCAAACCAGGAACAGGCCACGTACTCCAATACAGATGACAAGGGATGGATCAGCGGGTTGCCCTCATGTCTTTGCCCCTCTGCTCATGGCTACGAGAAGAAAATTACCTCATGAAATTCTTGAATTCATACATATGAATGTATTAAGTGATGAAGAAAGCACATTAGGATGCCCACCTCTGATGACCCCGGGACAACTTGATCTATTTTATCCCACATCACTGTAATGATCATTTGGGAATAGCACATCCAATATTTAACAAATGTAGGCAAAGCCTCCATTAATCTACTTGTCACAGAGGAATACGTTTCTTGTTAAAAAAAAAAAAAGTCCAAGCACCCTTGTTCAGTACAGTAACAGACCAAAATAAATTAAATGTCAGACCAATCCAAACATAGCAGCCTTATGCTGGTAAAACCCAATGTATGTGTGCAGGAAAAAAATGTCTTGCAAAGTATAAAGACCGTACCCATTTTGGATCTTGTAGCAGAGCATGTAAATAACCATTGTTGACTGTTTTTGTGCATGAAAGAATCACCGCAGGAGTCTGAGTGAAAATGAGTTCCATCGGATCATCAGAGTCGGGTGGCATCACTGACACTCATCACTTTTTAATCACCCGCAGAACTTAAGTGAAGTTGACACCTTCATAACCAGCCAATGTGTCCTGGGAGCTCATCTGACACAGTGATAATGTGTTTGGATAAATATGATTAGCTGTCTAAACAGTCACCTGTCTATCACACAGATATGCATCAAAGTATCCCACTGGGATTGTTTGAAAGGAAAAGAAAACTAGACTAATGCTTCTATGCAAATTGTGATTGTTACATCTATTAATGACTTCAACACTAGTGTTAATGGGGAGCAATCATTTTTAACTTTGCATTAGAAACAGATTTAGGGTTAAAAACAGGTGACTAACCAAATGCTCATGCTGAGGAAAAGAAAAACCCCTCAGAGGACAATTTATATATTCACATAAAGACAGCTGTGGCTCAAGTGGTATCTACACATTGCAAATAACAGAAAACAGATAGAGCAAAGGATTATGGGGAGTTCTAAGGGGGAAGAGTCACAGAACAAACCACAAAACAAGGACATGCCTCGTCTATTCTCAGCAAAACTACACTGTTGATCACCCACTTTTCATGTAAAGGAGGTAACCTTTCAAGGGATTTGTCTGTAAGACAGACATGGTCTGACAGACGGAGAGGGACAAGGGAAAGGCTGACTGATGGGTTATGTGACCCCCCACCCACTGTCTCCTTGCATGTACTTAGGAGCTGCCAAAACTTGTGTGATATTAATGTCGTCTGCCTTTTGTAATTTGACTTGGGAGTTCAAATCTTCTCTCAGCTTTCCGCAAAGAAACAAGAAGAGAGAGGCTTGCTGGGCTTTAGTTTCAGGCAGATGTCAGATGCACCTCACTTCCTATTATAAACTGGGACGAGTCTGCATCTTGCAGGAGGCAAAAAAAACGGGTCATTTGGCAGCGCTCTCTGAATTTCGCAGCAATATTTCTTGCGTATGAAGTTGTAAATGGGAGCCTTAACTCACAGATGGCATGCACTTTGGTGAGAGTCATAAACCGACTGCTTCCTCTGAGCGATTTGTTTGTCTCAAGCACCTGATACACGCCCAGGATGTCTTTGATGAATCCTGACATTGGCCATCAAACACAAGGCGCTCATGCATGGCAGTAAGTTAGATGTGTGAGCAAACATGCCAACCAGCACAAGGTCATTTACCTCGCGTAACAACAACAGATAATACACCCTGCACTAGCAGTGACTGTGCACTGTTTTGGCTGTTAACCAGTTCACGGTTGTACTGTCAGGAAAATGACACAACGCATGCTTTGACACATTTCAGTCAAACTTTGGAAAACTGCTGCAAATATCTGTGTATTATATTCTGCCTTTTTCTTGCCCGTCACGAGCGTCGTCAGTGGTGGAAATTCTGTATTTCCTTGCGGAAAAGTGAACTAATTAGATGATGATCCCATAAACCGTTTAATTGAGCAGAAGAATAAAGAGCAAACAGAGTCAATGTATTTCAGCTGAGGGGACGGAAATCATACACCGGGGCTGTGAATGAGAGGTCTGACCCTGAAGTGCAGATACATATTTATAATAACAAGCTTCACATCCAAGTAACAGTAACACAACACAGACTGTTCTCCTCTCGCCCCTCGTAGCATTGTGAGTTGTTCTTACAAACCAGCCGCACCAAAGATACCAGTGCGATTTATGTCACGTGAAAACATTTCATACAAGACAGCAAAGCACTCAATCAAGAACAAGATATGACGGAACATTACAACATGATAAAGTCTGATCTTACACTGTCAAACTGCCTACCGCAATTCTGTCACAAGAGCCCTACGGACACATCGGCATGGCCAATATTATCCGCCGATATTAGCTTATCACAGGTATCAGTGTGAGTCGGCGAATAAAACACTGCAGTACTAAAAATGCCACAGATACGTTTGGGGTAGTTTCAAAAGCCAAAGTGTCTCCAAAGTTTGTCGGCCAGAGAGCACTGACACGGCGTGCTCAGCACATCTTGGTCACAATTATTTAATAACTTCCATAATAATTCAAAATAAATACCAGGCAGCTTATTGTTTTCGGATATTTCAAACGCTCAAATAGCGATGTCGGCTTCAAAAGTTCAGCATCGGTTGTATTTGTCGCTTGCTTGCAGCTGTAAGAAGCTTCTGCCTTATTGTTGAACAGGTGTGACTATATACAGAAAGGATTACTGGCACACAACATCAACTGTGTTAATGCACGAGGAAAAAAAACATGGAGGGAAAACGCCAGAATGGGAAACATTTTAAAAAAAGTAGAGGCCACACAAGCGAATGGAAGTAGATATTTTTAACGCATGTTGACACTGTGCAACCTGTCATGCTGCCATTTCCTGCCATTCATTCATTAAAAACCCCCACAAATATCTTTATAAATCACACCAGTAAGAACGTGAAGGTGGTTCATGGAAACAGACTTACATTTGAATGAAACCATAACTAAAAGTTAATATTGCTACTGTACTGCTACTGCTAATACTGCCACAATTACTGCAACTATCTGTACCAGACTACCGCTACCAGCAGGTTTGGCCTGTTGCATAAAGAAGCTGTCCATCAACAGGATGAGCCAGGGTCTGCCGGTTCCACCGTGGCGGACCTTGACTTCTGACTTCCCTGTGGAGGACGGCGTCTACTGAAAACTGTCTCCCATCAATAACAGATCACATTGCATGTTTTACAAGGGACCATAGACTTGCGCCACCTTTTCCATCATCTTTTCTTATCAGCCAGCCCCACCTCAACACTAAGCCCAGTTAACCGATTACACAAGAGGTCCGGGAGTCTGCACTTTACACTGGATTTCCATATTCTAATTCAACTTTCGGCAGGCCTCACGTGAGACAGCTTACCCACACTAAGGCTTAGGAACATCGAAACAGTCCAACTCCACCCTCAGATGAATATCTTAGGCCATCAGGTAGGGGGTGAGACTTGACACAAAAAAAAAAAACCGCACAGGAAATAGCACAAAAACAGATGAGTCAGAAGCCACTGGGTGAGATTTTGAGTTTTGCAGACAGCTGGTGTGTAGGTGAGCTCCTGTTCAGACCAGAGAGATGCAAAAGAGGAAGCGGAGCCTCAGTTAATGGCTGGAGCAAGTGGATTGAATTTCAGAAGATAGAGGCACCGGCTATCAATTGTGGCCCAGATAATCAATTCAAAATATGGCCTCCATGTTACTGCTCTGCCTTTGGATAATGTCAGAGAGGCACAAAAGTACATCAAAACCTTTTTAAATATCTCAACATTAAAATAAGATCCATCACAGTGTACTGATTTTGTTTAGTCAGGAAATTGTGTTTTTCCAGCAATCTGAGCAACTCTGTTGCAGCAACCAGGGGTTAAAAACATGGCTCAAGGGCATCACGACAGGGAATTAGAAGGGAAATAGGGCAACACTTCCTCATCCATAAATTCAATTAAGGTTCATCATTTAATGTTAGTAATACGGAGACGCAGATTGTGTCTTATCGTTTTATCAACCAAGGGCTTAGACTCCTTTATCCCAGTCAAGTCAGGTCCCATGACCTTGACTTTAATAATAAGAAAAATATTACATTCACTTGGATCAGATAGAAAATATTTCTAACCCCGTTTCTGCTGAACACAAGCAATTAAGTAATTTCATTTTTTATCTGTTTGACCTTAAGTCTTGAGGTGACTACCATAAATGATTTAGATCTAATATCTTGACCTTTTGAAAGGCTTTCATAAAAAATCCCAAACTTTACTGGGAAAATATTCTCATTAATGAAAAGGTTTTCTTATTAGAGCAAGTCAAATCCACCTAAAGTTGTCAGACAAGGAGATACGCAACATGCACTGCAATTGCTGTATCCTATTCCTGACTGGCAGACCAGGTCTAAAAAGTAACTTTTGTCTTTGTGTGTTACTGGAAGACTTACAACATGCCAGAGATCAGGAAACTCAAGATTGCCTGGAATTTAAAAAGATGAGACCAAGAGGCTAAGTAAAGTGCGTTTGTTTCTTTGTGCAGCTGGTGCCTTTATTTACACATTTACAGCCGAGTAAGCATGTCGTCAAGCTCGTGGGACACGCACGCAAAGTCAAGAGAGTTGCTCCGGATTCTTAGCAAGTAACGTCATCTGTAATTTGGTAATTGTTTTAATCTTCTTACGCACGTACACATTTCATATGTATGGGCATGCAGCACACACAAATGAGGATGCGAGTCACTTTACTCCATTTATACCATAAATATACAAAAAAAAGTGTCTTGGTGATGAGATATGCTGCCAGTTACAGCAATCTGCACATGCCGACGGCGCTTGTAGACAGTGGACTACATATTACTTATCATGATACTTAAAAACATCTGTCAAATTCAAATGAGAAAGTATGTAATTCACATGCAATCACAGTTGGCCGTTTTATTAATTAAGTACTCATTTGTCTTCCCGTGTAATAACCTTCCATGTTTTGAACAGCAGCCTCCATCAAGCGTCAGTCTGTGTATGTTAGTGTTTGTCTCCATAAACAGATGTCTGCATATGTAGGCAAGGGAGAAGATTTTGGTATCGGAAGCGTTCTGGTTTAGGCTTGTAGTCCAAAGTGTTGACCCATCAGTCCGCGTGGAGGGCAAAGGAGGCAGAACGCGCTGGCCAAAATACAAAATGCGTCTGGCGAAGATTTAGCTTTTCTAATCAATCTCTGAACCCTAGAGATTAGCATTTTATTAGCTTTTTAAAATGGATCTGCATTCAAATCATTGTCAGTCAATAGCCGATGGATTCCAAGATTGCTAGTTGGACTGTAAACGATGACCGGCGCACGGAAGAGGAAGTCTTGGCCCGGGTATCCATTATTCGGATTTCCACTGGCTGCACCAGAAGAGTCTAAATCAGCTGATGTTTGTCTTGCCAGCTCACGACTACAGCCCGAATGATACTGGATTTTTGAGGCCAATAAAAACTTAACGGCTGATTTTAGTTTTTTTTTTAAACGTAAAAAACACACAACAATAAAAATAACATTTTGGTTGAGGATCCCTTAAATTTGGTTATTTAAGAGTTTTGACCAAGATATGTACTGAGCAAATATAAGTACAACACTAAAGGTCATCTGAAATGAAATAAAGTAGCAGTAACAGCTATAAACCCCCCCCCCCCCAAAAAAAATATTGAAGAAATGTATTAAAGTTTAGATATTGACGTTCTCCTGTAATGGCAGGCGACGGCAAAGTCAATCACCTTCGTGAAACACGTGAAATATGACCTTGTGATAGTACGGTATCTTCTGTCCCTCACAGTACATCAGTGAGTTTTATTTTTAGGTGCATTAAATTGAGTGGGAAAGATTGAAAAGTACCACTAAAGGTGAAGGGGGACACAGTGCAAGCATCAGTCCCTAATGGCTCTTATGTTGTATTTCGAGGAGGGGAGAGCAGGAGCCCGAAGCCCCCAGGGGCCTGGCAACAGGGTAAACACTCTGCAGGTAATGGCACTGCAACAACTGAATGGCTTCAGTACCGTGGCATACAGGATATTGGCAGACACAGCTGCTGCAAAGCTGTCATGCTAATGATGAAATCGATGCTCGCGGAGAAAGAGAATCAGCAACTTGCTACCCAAATTACACTCCTCATTCTCTGAATATACCTGGGCCGCTTTTTATTTTCTAATTTTTTTCATTTGTTTGGTACGAATGGCTCTTTAAAAGGAGATGAAAAGCACAATTTAGTTAAGGCATTCTTTCATGATGTCCAAACAAAACCCATCTTCCTATTAGGGGGGTTTGTGGCGTAAATGGCATGTTGACTGCGGAGTGTACTGTGCTCGTGGTACGGAACGGCCGATACGTTGCATGCTTTTCTAGAAAATGGAAATAAATAAGTCAACAGAACAAATGTTGTTTTGATGAACTTAAAGTGACTTACATGCAGTCTCTTCTTCGCCTAAGCTCTTATTTCGCATGACAAGACTTTGCTGACTTTCTCAAGAAGCGTGACATTTTAAAAGCCTTGCCCCCCCCCCCCCCATGTTTATTGCACTACTGTTCTTTGTGCATGAAGAAGAAAAAAAATATCAAGCACAAACACGGGCCACTTTTCTCAGTATGGATAGTATGGCTCAGGTTCCGTTACGCACTCTGTCTCCTCTTCTGGAGATGCGAGACGTAGAGCTTGAGGTTCAAAGCTTCAGAGCAAAACTACAAATCAGATGTCTTAACAGCCAATTTGGTGGACGGCCAAATATGAATGCAGTTTTTCAGTCCGTAATGACCTTGGTAAGACCTTTAGATCTCAAGGTGGTCTTCATAGGCAGGATTTACGGTTCACGATAATAAAGCAAAAGCAGCACTCTCTAAAATAACAAGCCTCACAGCCCAGAAATCACAGGCATCCGTAACATATAATTAAATATAGCTGTGAGCAGCCATTAGCAGAGTCTAAGCCCACAGGGCAAATGATTTGACAATGAGAAAATATGCTAGATTCATCAGTTGGAGAAAGTTCTACATCTCAAAGTTACAACATTTCAGTGAAAGTCCTGCGACTGCAGGTAAACTGGGACCGGAGGTACCACCATTTTCAAAAATTGCCAATTTGACCTAATAGTGGATTCATACTGACCAAATGGGGTGTGACACCTCTTGGCCCAATGCAAGCTGGGGCTGAAAGTTGGTGCCTCTGGAATTTAGACATTATGTCCATTTGTATGTATGAATCTGTCCTCCATTTCCTCCTAAAGTGGATAAGATCTCTCAGACCCAAAATAACAAACATTTTGCAATATAATTCAACCATGTACAGCAACAATAATCTATGGCCTCAAACTTTTCTATAACAGGATAAAAACCGCTCTGCCCAAACTTCACAATGATAATAATCCCTATTTGATTACATTATTGTGTACAGGCTTTTATTAGGTCCCCTCCCTATGCATGTAACATAATCTCCACAGGCTATGTATCGAGTGCTAGGTTTAACTTTGCAGCATTACATCTGCATATTAGAGGGATTTCACACAGAAGACCTGCTGGTCTGCATTTGCAGAAATGTGTTCACGTGAAGAAGCCTGCTCAGGCTGGCTCAGTGTCTGCAGCAGTCAGCAGTGAGCATTCCGTCCTCTTGCTTCCCCGCTGTCCATAAAAACCATGAGACACTTCCTTCGCTTGTCCATTGTGTTTAATGAAAACCCTCTCCATATCGTTATGAAGGAAACATTTAGAAGAAAGGCTAGACAGTTTGCCCCAATGTCATTTGGTAGACATTATGATGAAGATATGTACTTAAAGAGCATTTTACTTTGACACATTTTGATACGTATTTCTATCCTTAAGCTGGCTAATTCAGTGTTCTTCTCATCCAAGAATTCACAATATTTTATTTTATCCTGTACATGCGTATATTAGTTTGTGAAAATTTGAACCGACCTTCTCTTATCTAGAATCAAATAAAAAACACACAGTATAAATAATAATCATCATCGGGGGAACCTATTGGACCATTGGCAGTTGAACACTCATGCAGGAGGTTGACTAATCCCTTTTAAAAACCTTTAACAATGTCAGCGTTTTATACAATGTCGTTTTATAGAAATAGCTCGTTTATGTGATATGGAGTCACAGGCGTGCCATAAAAAGAATAAATCTGGGAAAGATTAACACAATAAATGTGGAAATACAAAGAGAAAAAAATAACAAAATAAATAAACGTGGATATATAAAGACAAATAATTATTTTTTATTTAGCTTTTGCCTTCGCTGTCTCCATGCAGATGACCAGATAAGGGCCAGGACTCCAGCTCACACATTAGGAGGCAAATTATTTTATTCCTTCCCCGATTCAAACCGCTACCACGTTAATACTGCACATGCTCAAATCCGAGTTTCCTCTTCTTCATTTTACACCGATTGGTATCCAGCATTTGCGTCGCGTCTACTTCCTGTAGTCTGTGCTAGAAATCTCCTGCCAAAGCAGGATTCATGGGAATGAGTTGACCACTCGGCCTGGGCAGGAAGGCCTGCCCAAAGCCAGTTGATTGACAGCTTGGCCCTTGAAGGAACATCAAAAGCAATGAAGGAAAAATAATTGTTTGTCTTTATATATCTACATTTATTTATTGCTATTTATATTTCCACATTTATTGCATTTTTCTTTCCCAGATTCCTTATTTTTTACGGTACTCCTATGACTGCGTAGTGTGATAATTATAGAATACTGCAAATGGCACAATCTCCAAATCTGCAAACATGTATTTGCAGAGAAAGCATTAGCGTTCAGAAGTGAACTGGTGATGCTGCTCAGCATAGGGCACTGCAACAAAGATGGAGGAAAGCAATGAAAACCAAAAGCACAGAAATGTTCCACATCCAGCAGTCAAGATCTGGCCATTAACATGGGAAGCATCAAAGTTAATCTTTATGTTTTTGTTTTTTTAAATAGCAGATTACTGTGTTGTCTCCCTATTTCAGCAACTGTGGTGGCTTTATGGATTCTGCTCAGCTCAGCCTCTGGCTACGTGCCATTTCAAGGTAGACAGCTAATCAAGATGAGTGTCGGGGCAGGAGCAAGATGAACCGGGTGGGAGGAGGCACAGACAATACACTTCCTGTCTGAGGAAGCAAAGGATGCATGTTTTATTGTTAAAGGGTCAGTTCACACAAATAAGAAAAGAAGGAAAAAAAAAAAACACTTTTTCAGCCAAGCACAGCTGCCATTTTATGAATAAGGACAAGCAAAGACGGAAAGTAATTTTGTAAGTGAACTGACCGTTGAAATACAGTATACGTATTCATGTTGTGCTTTGTCTAAGTTACAATTTAGATTTTTTACATTTTTTGCTGTGGCTTTATTGTGTCCTCTGATGTGTGCTTTGTTCCAGAAACAGTTACTCTAGATTTAATGAGCTGGTTTGAAGGAGAGAGACTCTGGATGCTCAGTGAGGCACCAGGGGAGCCATTAGCCCTGTGCGCTGAAGGTGTGTGCTGTATGTCGCCGCTACACTCAGGTGAAGCACAACAGGGCCATATTGCAGGCAGGGCGAGCTGCCTGTAATAATAATATTAAACACAGAGTTATCATTTAAAAGTACTTCTTTTTTTTATTAGGAGAAAAAATTTAAAGCATCACCCAACAGAGAAATGTAGTGCTTCATTATTATTATTGCTGAATGTTGCACTTTTTAGATTGTGCCCAAAACGTCACAGGGTAAATGTTGACGTAAGCATTATCTAGTGTGCCGGACTCTATATTTTCCGATAAATTGGCTCAGCACACATTCAGGAAAAAAACCATCTTAAAGACTAACTTCACACTAACCACTTTATTGCCACTTGATTAGGGTCACAGTCTAAAGTGCTCCTTGCAAAAAACATTCATCCAGGCAATGCCCTCACACAGAAATCAAGTGTGTTTGCAAGCAATTCTACCATAATCCAGCCGAAAGTGGATTTTTGAGGATAATTGCGAGTTTAAAAAATCTGATGACGATGTATCGGCTGATGGGACTTTTTTTTTTTTTTTTTATAAACAATCCCGACACAAATCCCTTAGATTTGTTAAATATAGTTATAGAATTCTGACAAAGAGACATACTGAGTGGGACATTTTACAGTTTAAACACTTGTCAGCACTCTCTGGTGGACAAATTATGTCCACCAGGTAACTTCAAACATAGTGGACTTACTCCATATCCAAGAATTACGTTTCTCTTCAACACAAATAGCACTGCGTTCAATGTTGTATTAAATGCATGCAGCAGTTACACCTGCTCTGGAAATGCAACCATGCAAGGGTGAGCACAACTTTAGTAGAGACTGTGTGCAAGAGCACTGACGGTATGCTATCTTTTAATGTGGTCACATCCTACGGGAATCTAGTCGTCAAGAACAGATTTAAGCTGTCAGTGAAAATAAATAAGACATCAAACCCCATACTCAAGATGTAGACACATCAAGCTGATGTGAAAAGAACACATATCACAAATCCAAATGACTATCATTATCACTATTGATGTAGGATTGCCAAGACCACACCTGGACTATCATTGGTTATGTTGTTGGTACTCGCTGTGGTAAAGCCAAAAACTGATTTCCATGTTGTGGGAACATAGTTTCCATATTGCATTATCCTTAAGAAAATTGTCTGGGTATCCTATATTTTCATTTCATTCATTTATATTTGCATTCATTCCGTTCTTCCTTCCTCCACAATAGCTACACATATCTATGACTTCCGGGAACACAGAGTGTTTGACGTTTGGAGAAAAAAAAAAAGCAATCACTTTTCTCTCCGCAAAAACAGGCTGTACTTTCTTTATGCAGTGAATTCTATTCTGTGGTTAAGTATCCCTCCATACGCCCGGGCCACACCACCTAATGTCTTATTATCATGCACTATGAGAGATCCGACATCTCTTTTGTTACAACGGCAGAATTTGAATGAATATATAAAAGGGTATATTGCCAAATTAATTCTAAAGATACGTGTTCTTTTTAAAAATTTTATATATTCATAGACTTTTTTTCAAATATTTTCATAGATTTGCCTTTATTCTTTCATAGACTCGAAACTGTTTTTTTTTTTTTTAGAAGCCATGTGTGGGATGAATATTGGAGAGTTTTCTTTTGAGTGGATTCATCATCCTCTATTTCACCCACCTGAACCAAAAACATCTTCCCCTGCTGATGCGATTCTGCCTCAGAACCTCATCTTTCACTGTGTCAGCGACTTCTTTAGGGGCTGGGGAGTAAAATGCAAAGAATATCCCGGGGACTTGTTTTGTGGCATAAACAGAATGATGACTGAAACACACCATGTTATATTTTCAAGGCAAATTTACAGTCTTGTTTTTCTTTGAAGACCAGGCCATGGGTTTAGCTTTGATGGAGTATTTCCACATCTGCATTAAAATCTGTTCACTGTAGTAGGCTGGTATGCAGTACAAAAGACAAAATCTTTTACATTTTACTTTAAACTGAGTACAGTTATTGTAAAAAATACACGACTCTACTGTGAAACACTTACCAACCATACAGCTCAGTGCAACCCTAATCCACTTTCACCTCATTGTGTTGGTTGTACAATTATACACAAGCAAATGTGAAATTTGGAAAAAGCCCTTTAGCCCCTAGACACACTATGAAATACCCCACACACCCACCCCAGCCGGGAGTCTTCCATGCTGATGCTGTAATCTGCCTTAAAATTGTGAAGAACCAGGGGAACCCTAACCCTAACCCAGATGGGGCGGGAGGTAAGTTGGCCCACCGACAATGTGGTGGCAGAGAATGAGCCCTTTGTGTTCCATGAAAAACTCATGTTAAGTTTAAAAAAAAAGAAAAAAAAAGGCACCATTTGCTACACATGCCCTCCAAAAGCCAAACTCATTTTCGCCATGGTTTTCTATTTTTGTTGTTGTGAAACAGTCCGAAGCAATCTATAATAAAAGTATATGCTTATTCTACATAAACTATTTAAAAAAATTATTTCTTATTTTCTTTGTCAAACAGATGCTGCAGTGACGAGCGCTGGGTAATATGTATGTTGATGTTGTCCAGTGATTTCTCGATATGCGGTACTACAATATGCGGTACTACACTAGGGTCTGACTTAATGGCTACCTTACGCCACTGTGATGAACACTTTACTGTTGCAAAGTAACCCAGTCAATTACAGCCCATTGTAGAGGACTGCTAAAAAAAAAATCAATCAAAAGCTAAGTGGTTTTTCTGGGAAGTCACCAGGTAAATGACAGAAATAAATAAAAAACACAGATGCATCCTATACACCGTACATAATCGAATATACCATTGATTGAAGGGTTTTCAAATAGCTATTTCTTGTATTTATTCCATTATGCAGAGACATGGAGTACCTGCAGCTTATTACAAGTGCACTTAAGTTGCCCTTATTGTGCAGGTATTCTATATCGCAACATTTGCTGGGTGGGTATCATATTGCATGAGTAGTCTTCATTATCAGATAACAATTGCTGGTAAATGGTAACAAATAGAGAGCCCGGTGAGTGGAGATGAGGCTAGATAAGATATAATAAAGTTATACAGGCCTTGTGCATTCACGACTGATTCAATTACGGCCTAATGTTCTAGATTACCCAGTCTGTGATCAAATTAAAAGAATAACCAGTTTCCAATAAAAGCACACCTAGCCCCGTCTGTAATTGCAATCCATTCAGTGCGTCACTGTAATTAGGCCTACATAGTTAAATGAGGTGGCGTACAATGAGCATCCTACATCCTGTACAGCGTCGTAATGACAGACAGTACCACAGCGTAAGGCACCCTTTTGTTCCTTCAATGTATGAGAGCAGAAATGAGAATCTTGCCAATTTCCTAGACATTGTTCATGCAGCACGTGTTGGGCATCGACTCATGCAGCCGTCAGTTGTGTAATTTCCATTAGATTGATGGGTGTGTGTGTGTGTGTGTGTGTGTGTGTGTGTGTGTGCGCAAATGGAAATGTGAGTGAATTGTTGAGTGCGCGAAGGAGTGCATGAAACTGCGCTGCTGTCTACAGAGCACAGAATCCATAGATGGCTGCCAAAACTGATACCGGATTATCCTCTGGTGGACTTCCTTTATACGTCTCATCTCCCGCAGAAGCCATATTGCATGATAGCAAGCTGAAGCTAAACAAACTGGGTCCCATAGGCTGGATAACCATCTCTTTATCTTCCAGTTTTTGTCCCCCCCCCCACCAAGACTTACTAGCTCTGAGGCATACTGACATTTTAAACTATTGTGTCTTCAGTAAATAATTTGGCATCTTTGCGATTATAAGTATTTAATTTATGACCGCAAATGGTATTAGTGTACTAGTGGTTCAATAAGTATTCCAATCCTTTACTTAAGTGGAAGTAGAAGTACCCCAATATCATTATACTAAATTACATACTAAAGTATGCTGCATTCAAAATGTTCCTTAAATCTGTATTAATCAACATGTTTTCATATTAATAATAGATTAAATGACTGTGTGTAATGTATCACCGTTTTCAGTTCTCCTGAGCTCTGCTAAGCTCTTTAGTCTCTTCAGTTTATTGTTTTCGTCTACCAAAAAAAATTTAATTAGTGCATCTTTACATGCACAAGTATTAGCCACAGAATGTGCTTTTATTATAATTAGCACATTGTTATTGCTATTTTTATTTTTATTTGTTTTGGTCCACTTAGATGGCAGCAGAACAATCTAAATTTGAATTTAGCACTTTGTGTCAGTTGTTATGTTAATGTGTTAGCAAGCAGTTGCCTATTTACGCATCCAGCAGACATGGAGCAACATTAGCATTCATTTGGTAGGCTTTGTTTTGTCCACCACGATAGAATGCGAGTTCCATATTTAATCTGTTTTGGTCTCCTGAAGAAAATATCTGGCTCTTTAGCAGCTAAATGCTCCGCTATGATCACCAGGTAATTGCTGTTTGCTGTGCGGCCGGCAGTGTACTGTGCAGTGGGGTTATCAGCTTCCTGCTATGGCTGCAAACGAGGTTGATGTGAGCAGTGAGACCGAAGCAGAAAACGTCAGTTGTGAGCCGTAAAACCAGAGAGAACTGAAGAGTTGGGTGATAATTCTGTGCTTATAGTCATTTGATCAATTGATAATATAGAAATACTATTATTAATTGGATTATGATTATTGTTAACAGCTTATATAACAATCTAAAACAACCTCAAAACTATGCTTAAATACATGTTTTTAGATATTTTTCACAGAGTACACTCAGCTTGTTGGTACTGTACAAGACAACAGCAATTTATATCAAATTCCAATAAATCTAGATATAACGGTGTGCTGCTATAGTTGTGATGTGAACAATGAAAGACATATATGGACACATCTTAGATTGTGCAGCAACTCCACACCATGCCGCCCTGCAGTGCCATGGGGTCTCTGTGACTGCTGGGTTATTAACAAGGCTTCGACATGCAGCAGGTTTCCACGAGGTATTCACCTGGGAAATGGCAGGAGGCATTCGTCACTTTCAATTGGCTTTTTCTTACAAAATTCTCCATTGTGAAATGTGAGACAGCGAAGGCAGCGTAGTTCCCTGTCGTTCTAATGATTCATAAGGTTTAGGCTAAATTAATCCCCATCCATCAGTGTTTGGATGATGAGAAGGAAACAAATGAATGACTTGTTTGGTTCACACAGCGGGACACAAACAAACACAGAGCATTGAAAGCCAGGTGTTATTTGTGCATTTTCTTACTTAATGGATAGTGACAGCTGCAGAGAGAGAGAAGGGATGACATGCGGCAAACGGACGGGGATGGATTGGAACCCGGTCCACTGTGCTGAGGACTCAGCCTACCGGGTGAGCTGCCAGGGCGCCCCTGAAAGCCAGCTTCTTTGCTCATATTCATAACTGGTGACTCTCCCATGAATGCCTCACTACCCGCTGTTTGCAGCGATGGCAGACGCTGAAAACACGAAGATAACGTTTAGCTGTCCATGTGTATGCCTCGTTTTCTATTGAAGAAAACAAAACGAAACAAAAATATCCATCAGATATGGTTTTTTTAGCCTAAGACTCGAATTAAAATGTGTCACCAGAAAAATAAATGTATTTACATTATTTACAATAAGCAGCACCGGGGATTCATACCATGCAAAAATAAGTCAAGGTGCATTTATCAGGTAGCCCACAGTGGACAAAATACTTCAAACTGCTTTCAGGATAACAGATCTTGCAGAACCGCCACACACGTGGCTCTGTCTTTTATTGTTCATAGTCTCCTCTTTTTTCCTCTATGTATCTGTCCACTTTGCCAGAGTAAAAATAAGAACGATGAAATTACTAAAAAGGTCAGTGAACGTTCCATTCAAACCTAATATTGCAATGAAAAACACAGACTTCCATTTTCAGCTGGGGAACAGCATCACATCACATCCATGCTGCAACGTGCTGGGAGGTTAAAGAGCACAATCTCATTATCCTTTAAGATTTGCGATGACTGTAAAATAAAGAAGGCGCTCACTGACTGGAGGTGAATGAGGCAGATGAGGAAGGCATGTTCGCACTGCCCACGTTGTACCATCAAGATCTTGTACCTGCCCACAAAGCTCAGAGCCCGACGGTAAACAAGGCCGCCTCCTCGGCCTCTCCGGAGGCTCATTAAACTTTGAGCACCGGCTCCCCTTGTCAAGCAGCGAGAGTTTTGCATTTGGGGCCTAACAATCCAATAAATATGATGAACCTCAGCCGGGAGTGACCTGTGTGCAATGCAGCAAATGACTTCATGAAAAGCTGGAATAGAGGGAGAGGGGGAATTAGACGACGGACGTGTCTTTGTGGGCCATCTTTCAACTTTAAAGCCTTTCTTTTTATTGAACTGAAGTTCATCGCCCATCACCTCTTTCCACCTTTCATTAAGCAAAAAGTAAGAGGGGATAGATAGATGTAATTTCAGTGCATCATGTTCTCCTTTTTTCCAGCTTGATGCATTTCCATCTCCTCTCTGATCTACAATATGACAACACACAGCACTTAATCCACGACTCGCTTAATATGGCTCCAGTTGAGGTGGATTAGAGTGCCTAACTAGACAAAACAGAATAAGATCCGAGTGAGGAATGATGAGCAGCTCACGCTCACAGATAGAACACGACGTACTTAGACCGTATTGTTCCAACGCAGTGGACTGTGTGGAATTATCTTTCTCTCCTGAGTCCGATGATGAATATGAAATGCCGCCTGTGTGCGAAGACGCGGCGCGAGAGCAATGACCTGACCGCCGCGCATCGCTTTTCTTAGTCACAGCCGTCCCCCTCAAATGCACCGCCACTTATTAAAACCTGCTCCAGCTATACAACCCTTCCACTACACCTTCACTGATTGCATCGGCACTGCTCTCTGCGCAAAGCCTCACTATGGAGGTCATCCATTCCATTATGGATCTCCTCATACAGATATTTCAAACGAGTGGGCAGCAGTGTGAAAATGATTGCACGCATACGACTTACCTATATGTTGAGGGCACCATCAGTAACCACAGGTTGGCAGCACATGGGGAGGAGAAGGAGAAAAGTAATATGAGTTCAGCCTCACACACAGGGAACTGATTCACACTCCTAAGGAGCCCAGCGTTGTCATCTTGAGAGTGGGAATGATCACACTTGCCTCCTCCATCACCCACTGCTGGAGGCACTCTACGACCCCCTGGATAACACACCTCTCCACCACCACCAGCCCCAACACAGCCAGCCTGCATGGACGTGAGGGTCCAGCCCTCCATAACCATCCATTTGTGACCAAAAGACATTTCCCATTTCAATTATGGCAGGAGTGTTTATTTTGGCAGTTATTATACATTTGACTGGTTTCAGTTCTCGTCTGCCCTGTGCTTCCACAAAAAACACGACTTTAATGATGTGTTTTATTATTATAGCCCGACACATACAGGATTCTTGAGGCAGATACAGATTTTAATATTTGTGAGTTTAAAAATTCTGACGAGGACATATTAGCCCATATTAACTTTCTTTACACAACCTGCATAAACATTTTTGATACAGTTGTGTTTTTTTTGTGACCACGAAACGTACTAGACAGGACATTTTACAGTTTACAAAAATATACCTGTCACTACTTTCTGGTGGACAAACTATAGAATGGTGACACAGTTTCAAAACATATCTTTTGGCATTTCTGTACTTTAATTTCTTGTCAATTATCAGCTGAAGCAACCCTTTATGGCCCAATACAGTGAGTCCCCAATTGGGGGTCGGGACCTCTCCAAGGGTTGCCAAGAATCATCTGATGCGTCACAAGATGATTACAGGGTTAAGAAAGAAAATACTTTTTGCTAACGTGCTCAAGAGGTCTCACCCCACATTTTCTGCAACTCAATTTGCTTTCCCCTACTTAAATATTTCCCATTGAATTTATCGCTTTGCTGCCAAGAGCCAGATTATCATCAAATATAAATATAGTTTTAAAAAGTATAATAAATGCTCTGTAGAGACCCATTTCCCATTACCAGATAGGGACAGAAACGGACCCCGACATATTTTCTACATGAAAAAATTACAGATGGACTTAAAGAACATCCTCTTTGGATTTTTGCAGCGCAGAAGGTTTTGGTGCGTCATACAGGAACCTATTACACAGTTGGTTTTGTTCAACACAAGCTCAAACGTTTGAGTGATGCTTACATTTTTTACCTCACACTTTTAATTGCATTTTCTTCAATGACGCTAGAGCATATAATAGGATGTAGCTAAAAAACAAAAAAGAACTGACTGTTTATTTTCAAACAATGATCGCAATGACCAAGGATTAAATCAGACCTACAGGAAAGATCGGATTTGAAATGGGTGCAACTGAGACAGGGATAATAATGCTGGCAAGCCTTTTGGAGGCAGCACAGGAACAGGGCTTTTAAAAGTGGTCCACAGGTGCTCCCTGCCAAAAGGTTAATGTGGCCTGGTGCTCTGTATGTGGGAGTAATTACAAAAGGGAAGACATCACATTAATGATTTGAAAGCTGAGAGCATCGACTTCTTCAGCACTCCAGCCAAACAGAATCAAACAGATCAAGTGCACTCGTTCGGTGGAAAATAAGATAACATATTTACCGGCTTGAAATGGCAAATAATCCATACAGTGGTCACCTATGTTAAATGTGATCTTATGAGCAGAGGAGGTGTGAATTCGTAAGTCCAACATGCCACGGTGCTGCATTCCCAGAGGCTATCCTGTGCAATATCTGCAGCAGTCTTACAGGCTCATACTGTGCTGCCACATACTACCCATCCATCCATCCATCCATCCATCCGTACATTACAAGGCGCTCACAGGATGTGTGTGCGTGTCAGTCAGGCAGGAATCAACATGTGAACCGCTGCATGAGAACGGCACCAGCAGAGACGGGCATGGGATTTCTGTTACTTGTATTTGAAACATGTATTTCACTGACTTTTGAGCATTTTGCAATTGGTATTTGACAGGGCTGAAAAAAACTCAAATGCAATTGGCAACAAGGAATTTTGTATTTTCAACATACCCACACTGTCTTTGCCATGATTCATAAAACCTAAAAGACACGACTCGGTCAAAACCTAGTACAGTACAGTATACGGCCGGACGGCGTATGAAACGCTAGAGGGATTTTATCTTGACACAGGAAAAGGTGGCATTCGGCCAACTGGTGTAACTTCATCACTCAGTCACGGCTCAGGCTGTTAACACCAGAAATATTTGAAAAGTTAGCTGTGGTTGGGTCTCAGCTGTCAACCATCTCTTTTAATGATGCTATTTTTTGTTGTTGTTGTTTGTACAGCTTTGCTTAGCTTCAGTAGCATATTCTACTTCCTGTTCTTCCTTCCTGTAGGGTTCCAACCGCCAACAGATCCCGAATACCCAATGTTACACTCGTATTTTATCTTGATACATTTTCTGGCACCAGTGTATCATCTTGATGCATTTATTTGAGGGGTATATTGTATTTTGTAGCAAGATGCATTTTGATGCGTCTTTTCCCGTCCAGCTAAATGAAAGTACAAAGGGGAGCGGAGAGTAAAGGTCTCCGTCTGAAGAATTAGGGAGTGGCCACACTGATTCCAACCGAATGGACAGAAATGTGACGGACAGCTCTGTCCGTCTCGCCTCCCAGTAAACTGAAATGTCACCCTGGCCATTTTCAGCGCCACTCTGTATACATTTTGAAAATAACAGATGGGAGTTTACAATTCATCATGAAGAGAAACAGATTACAAATTGCACGAGCATTATCAAGTGTAGCATTGTACGTTAGTGCCACTAAAGGTGCCATCTAGTGTGACTAGGTGATTTTGATTTATTTATCCACCACCAACAAATTTCTGCAACATTTGGTGCTTGGCAGATGGTAATTTTGGTCCTTGGCTTCAGTCCCTCAAAAGAGCAAAACACTGAAAGTCACATTATAACCACAGGTCAACTTACCATGAGTTTAATTATCAGGCTATTTCTTCCAGTAAGTAGAACTAAACAACGCAGTGTAAATGCGTTACTTGAAGCCACTATTTACGTAAATATACAGTATTAACTTAACTTAGTAGTAACTTAAATTCTTAGACACATTTGGGTAGCGAGACGTCTGCCTGTGAGGAGAGAGAAGCCTCTCTGTCTCTCTCTCTCCCCTCTGGTTTTAGTCAAATTCAAAAGATTGTTCTGTCATGCATGCATTATAAAAATAATATCCAGCAGGTTTGCCATCACTTACCCTCAGTTCATACTAAATGTGTTATTCACCTTGACCTTACTCAGGTTCTGCTTGTGCTTGCTTGGATTTCAATTTGTATCTCTCTTTTATTTTTTAATAAAATCCAGCAACCCCAGCACTTGCGATGAAGTGTTTTCAAAGTGGACTGAATAAAAGGAAACAAAAGCAGAACAATTTAACGAAAGCCACAGCGCTTTGGCAAAGTCTGCGCTGACCTGTTTGAGTATTTATCCATCCACTCACATTCTGTTTTTAAATCCTCCATCCTCCTCCACTTCTCATCGCTGAAGCCCAACTGCACAAAACATATTCTAGTAAAGAAAACCGCTACCAGTAATGTGTCTCTGTATGTTCCTGTGATTATTATGAATATAGGTGATTTTCTTACAGGATTATAACTGTGCCTATAGCTCCTCTTTACACATCTTCAGTTCGTTTCCAAGTAGAGCCCAAGTCCCAGAATCAGAAGGTCAGACACTTAAAACATGTCCCCAAAATTCCTCCATGAAGGCTGTCGATGCACATCCACCCACAGGACCTCATTTCAGCCTCTGCATCTCATACTGACCCCCGACTCTAACAAGGAGCAAAGGTGAGAAACACTTGCTCTGTGGCGCACACGCTACTAATGGAAGCAAACACTGGCAAATGACGGCGATGGAGAGATTGCGGCAGAGCATTTTCTTGGCTAAACAATCCCGAGAGCCTTTGAACATGTTGTACACTTTGATTGGCTTAAGGTTAAACTGAGCCAAATTGAAACATCCGCATCAAAGTCCAGCACTGAGACCGCCTTGTCCGCAGCAAGAGGCCAACGTGGCATCTTTAATTCATGACCTACCACGACATTTGCTGCAGATCATCTCCGGGATGTTTGTTTTCTGTTTGTTTTGGACGGAAAGAAGCACGCAGAAAATATATATATTTAGCTTTCACCCCGGGACGATATGAACGAGTCCCAATACAGACACAAACACGCCTAGTGGTCTTGTAAAAGTGAGCGCGTCAAACTCGATCATTTGCAGCATCTCAATCATGCAGACAGTAATACACAACACAGCTAAAGTACTGTCAAACTGATCATTCCCATGATTCCCCAGTAGTGCAAAGATGGGCTTGTGCCTACAGCTAACTGAGATGGAAATGAGAGAATCTGGTGATGTGATAATAAATAGCCTCCCCTGCACAATGCAATTTATAGCTTCCTCAGTGGCTCCAGCAGTACCTTAGATTTGCAAGATTACATTTGTAGTTTGCTAGCATCTAATACCAAAGGCGGGGAGGCAGAGAAAAACAGTGGAAACTCTCAACGTGGATCTCAATTATACACCTAAGCATGAGTTACTACTTTCTGCTGCAGCTGTCTAAAGTCTAGACGCCCACCCAGGCAAAAGTAGGAGAACACATTTATTCAGCTTTTCTCCCAGAAATGCAGGAACTCACGCCAACTTTGGCCATGCAGCCTAAAATCTGCAGAGGTGTTGTGACAAACCACGTCCATTGACCCTGAGAATTTGTGCACTGTAACAAAAAAAACAAACAAAAAAACACGAGTATAGTTTTGTTAGGGGCGAATCATTCTGGACAGCATCCGTGGCTGCTTGGGGGGGAGGAGGAAGGGAAGGAACTTGAGAAGAGCAGGCCTACAAGACCTGGCATCAGGGATTGCTTGCTTTGTATATTCCAGATGCTGTCCTACTTTGCCATTTAGAGAGTGCTGCCTTTTGTCACGCGTGGCTGAAACATCATTGTGCTTGGGGAACATTCAACAAAAGTGCAAGCTGCTTCCGCAAGTGCCAAGCAAGCCGTTTGTGATTGTGTGTCAAAGAGCAACAAACCATAAAAAATAAAAACCACATCTCCTAGGACTCCCAAGCACAGCCTAACGCCAGGTGATTTCGTAGATTGGATACTCCTTTTTGAATACATGCTAATTTTTTTAATCATCTGGTTTGATTTTTTGCTGGAATCAAAACCTGCATACTTCCTGGCACGGTTTCTCACCCTGGGTGCAGACATTGGAGGCTGGAACACACAGCAAACCAGAAGTTCACGTGTCAACAGGAATTGCCTCCCACCTGAAATGCAAATAACCATCCATCTTGTGCACATCTGATAGAATAGATATGGTTGCATTTTTATTAACACGGCTGTCTATAAGAGCCACGTAACAGCCCAGGTTTCAATTGTCTGTATAAACTCTCTGCAACCTGAAGCATCCTTCTAGTCTTCAAGTGTATTTTCTAGCTAGATTGATTCTGAATTGATTGCTGCAATTGCTGCAAGAACGTGTCTCAGACCTGAGAACAGATCCAGTGTAGACGCTGACGGAGGCCTGAAACTGCTGTGCTGCTAACATGCTCCCTCAGCTGCACGGCCGATCAAGCTACACGTGGCCTAAAACAGAAGAATGGGATGGTTTTGAAATTCAGACGGTTGAACACGTTGACTTGCCGTTTGCAGTGCGTCTGCACGGACGTTGGCTGAATGTCTCGTTTAGCGGGTGCCAACCATGTGCCACTGAGGCAAATCATGTCAAATTGATATGTATAGGCCAAAATCACACGTGTATCTCAGAGGGCTTCACTGTCTGTACGTCATACGACCTCCTCTAGATTAAAACCCAGATGAGGTTCAGATGAGGACAAACTGCACAAAAAACATTAAAGAAAACTCAAGAAGACCAGTGGTGGACTCCCTCTTCTAGGATGAGCAACGGAAATGCAATTGTTGCTGTATGTACAGGCAGACAGAGAAATCTAATTGCTAGATTTACAATGTAGGGAGCCGATTTTGAGACTGCAGACAGAAGTCTAAAGCCGCTGAGCCTCCCCCACAGGAGAATAATAGGTTAATTCAGCTGGCTAAGTATTTTGTTGGACTGAAATTCTGTAGAGTTTTGGGCCTGGATGGCACAAGGTTGAGAACTAATTAAACATGGTAGGAAGCAGCACCCAAAGAAGACCACCACCACTTTTCCAATGTCTCTTCTCTGAGCCATGATCTCTCACAGGCGCCTGTTAGGATGTTCTCGCTATGGGGTGCAGCTTAACAGATACAGAAAAAGCACACATAGGAAAGAGTATTTCTCTGCTATCTGTGACTTACAGGGTTGTCAATGTCAGACCTCAATATATTTTTTTTTTGTGGACTGTCTTATGTGACTTTTCCTCTTAAGTTTATTGTCAGAAAAACCTTCACAAAGACCTAATTTATCTGGCACAGATCAGCTAGGCCTTTATTCTCCAGACAGTCATCCTGATGAAATCCCCATAAAGTGCGTCTCACTACCCCGTCACCCGATCTTCACCCTCATCTTCTCCTCTTCCATCTCCAGGCCAGTACTTTACACACTTACCACAGTCTTAATTTTGTGGGTTGAAGGTGCATCGACACAGTGACCTTGAGAGTCTAGCTGCAATTCTTTGTGTGTTTCAAATCCATGCAGTGCAATTCGGGAGGCCCAGTGGACAGAGAATTAAAATTATTTAGCAGACCGGTTCTTTCTTTCTGTGCGGTGGAAAATATCACAATGTTTGTGTGCTCCGATTAGTTGAATAGTACATGAAAAAGCCTCCTGCAATTCTGTGAAACCTCAGTGGGACTAAAACAATCCAATTACGGGTAACAGCATCAACCTAACAATACAGTGCATGAGTGTCCTGGATTCAGGATCGGCTGAATGTAGCATGCTGAAAGGGTTGAGCACAGTTTTGCTATTCCCAGTCAGTGCATTGTACCGAGTTAATAGGGACAGTACCAAGACTGTGTATGCACCGAGCAGATTTGGGGCACGGCAGCAGTTATGTATGATAACTCATTACTTCTGGGGGGTTTTATTAGTATAATGGATTACACACTAATCTATATTTTTTTCTACCGCTTTGTTGTGGCCTGAACTTTCACCAGGCACTGTATCATTCCACTGGCACCGGTTCCAAAAAGGCACTAACTTACTTAAGGTTATAATCTCGAAGACTTTCATTTAAATAAATGTCTGTTAAGCCACTGCCTATCGCCGAATGCGGTAACAACGGTGACTTGAGTCTGTGGCCCACTAATGAAAGCATGAGGCAACATTCCCGGAACAAATGCTGCATCAGGTTACTGCTAATGCAAACCGAACATTACCCACGGCTGCAGACTCGCATTAAAAGCATTTAACTGGTGAAACACGAGTGGACTTTTATTTTGAAGTAGTCAGTGAGATTAGCACCAACCACTATCGTTCACGATGGGTCATTTCCAGCATTTTGTGACAGCGGACACGTTTGAAATACTGCAGGGAGCACTGGAACACCAAAGGAGCAGCCACAGTGAGCTGTTGGATGAGGAGCTGCACGCCTCCATCCTCTCAGCGAGGGAGCCGACTGCGAGGTAACCACTGTGTCCTGCTGTTCTCACACTCATGTCGTGTGCAGCAAATAAAAAAAATCAGATTGCTCCCACAATGATGAATAAAGGCCAATTATTTCCTGACTTCTTTAGTAAATAAAAAATGTCAGTCAGGTTTTTTGTTTTCGCCGATAGGTCTTGTACAGCAAGTAAAATGTTCTTAACTGAAAAGAATGACTGAACACAACTTATCCTGCAGTACCAGACACGGATGATGCTACCAGTCAATATGGTACATGTACATCTTGTACACTGTTCCCGTAAAAGTATTAAAAAATAAGTTACATTTGATTACATTAATACGTACATGGTTGTCATCATGTACTGTGCTGCCCATTTTTACAGAAACACAACAGGTTGACTACCAGAACGACAAATATGGGTCGTAATAAGCTGCTTGCGCAGACGACCTACGCGGCCGTATTTCTGGATCTCCGGAGTCCCACGTAAGACAGTGGAGGCACGTAAAAAAGGAATGCCAGGTGTTAATTCAAATTGTGTTTAGTGAAACAGATGGGATGCAGATTTTACTACAAACTCAGTGGACATGAAATGCAAACACATCTTTTTTCACTTTGAGAAAACACATCTGTTCATTATATTTAATATTGTTTTGAGGTCCGGAACTCCATCAGGACTTGCAGATATTTGCCGTAAAGTATGCAGATTGATAACCACCTGTCCCGTTCTAAGTGTTAACTGAAGAGACGACGCTCACATTACGAACACGTACACGTTCGCTTGGGCCTGATTAGTGACCAGCCACGGCACCGATACACATTTTAACACACTTACACTACAAATAAACCTGTCAACAATGTCTTTATTCCCTGGCGTATCATCATTCCAGATGACACTTCTGCTACACAGGCATCCACTGCCATATGTGACACAAAATGAAATCTCACAGAGCCTGCTGCCACACAGAGGCAACAGTACATTTTTCTGTTAAAAACAAAGTCGGGGGGAGAGACGTCAAACCCAAACCAGGAGGGACACCCCATCATCGTCCAAGCCGTGATCAAATACGTTTTGAGATCTTGATCTGACATGTCTGAACAGCCCTCTAGTTCACTCACTGGGGTAGAGTTTCTGCATTTCCATGAAGTAGGAGAAGGCGCCTGTCCAGTCCTTCCCTCCCTCCTGCAACCTCTTGCCCAGCCTTTGCCTTTTTATAGCCCCAGTTCTGTGACTTTCGGTGTTCTCTCATCCATACAGCCTATTTCTTCACATTTACATCAGTCTCTTCTCTGAAGTTCGCTGCTCACTCATCCTCCGTCTCAGACTGCTGCCCTGGGGCCCCGAGGGTGGACCATTAACACAGAACTGGGGATTAAGGGACAGGCTTTCCCAGCTGAACATCCTGGACAACCTGTGCAGCTCAGAGCACGGCCGCTGCACACCGCACTGCCTGCATCAGGCTGACCTGGAAGCGTGCATGACGACAACAGACATGCAGATACACAGGCAAGGTGCGCACATAACCGAATTAGAATTAGACAAATATAGCAGCCGGACCCTTTTCTGACTTATTATTCACTTACTTGTTCAGTAATGATGTTGTTTTTTAAGCCTGGATATGTTTTGCATGCATTTAAATGAATACGGTGGGTCATCCTGACATACGGAGCTACTAGCCATAACGATATTTGATTGGTTTGGGTGTCAGAGGAGTTTTGAATTTACAGACAACCTATTTTAGAATTTAAGTATTAATACACCACACTTCATTAAAAGACACTGAAATCAGCTTTTAAAGCAAAATGATGTTAGTCAAACTCGTACATGTGCACAGTTACTCACACATGCTGCTCTGTGCTCAGACGCCCTTGGATGTTTCACCTTTAGGGTAACTCAAAGTGTAGTGTGGGCACAGGAACGTAGTCAGAGTCACAGCACACCCGCAGGCAAACACACTCCCTGTCCCAATTTTTGTTTGTTTGTTTTATTCATTCTATCCACATTCAAAAAATGGCTCTGATTTTCCACCCTACATACTATCTATCTGTCCAACAGAGTATCAATCAAACAGTCTGATCCAAAGAGAAATTGTGTCATCCTGAGTTCAAGAGTGCACAGCACTGTGGCATGGAAAGGAAACCTGAACAAAGCATTCTTAGGCACTGGAAAGAGTGAAGTGTGCGCACATTAACAGCGCCTGTGGAAATTCTCAGGATGCTATCAAACCTCAGTGCAATTTCCATCTGGGTGGAAGACATAACAGGCATCAGTATACAGTAAATTACTTAACCTTGCAAACCAATTTCCCTATAGGCAGGATAAATCCATATGTTCATCATACATAGATCGCCCTAACGTGCACCTTTCATACAGCAAGTGCTTCACAGATGATCAGACTGTAATGCACAACATGTGTAGACCATAAAAAACAACACAAACAAGCAGACAAACTAAAAAACAACCCAAAAAAACTGTAGCAATATGAAACCAATGAACGTGAGAAAATAAGAGATGAAAATGTGATAAAGTAGACGAAAAGGATGAAAATAAATAAATAAACAAAAGAAATAACATAAATGAAAAATAAAATAAAATGGAAAAAGATTTAAGCACAAAGTAATTGAGTAAAATAAAGTAATGTCTAGAAAATATTCTTAATCAAAAGCCAGGCTGAAGTGGGAGGATTTAAGTTTACGTTGAGATCCTCCAGCAGACTGTCGGTGGCTAAAAGCTGCCTCAGACGTTTCGGTCCTGCACTTTGGAACAACTAGCAGACTCAGAGGACCTGAGGGGCCGAACTGGTTCATACATGCCGGTGCAAGACCATGAAGTGCTTTAAAAACAATTAAAATAATTTTAAAACCAATACGGAAATTGGCCGGCAGCCAATGTAAGGGCTGTAACACAGGTGTAATGTGTTCTCCCCCTTCTGGCCCTGGTCCTGGTCCTGGTCCTGGTCAGCACTCGGGCCACAGAGTTCTGAATCAGCTGCAACTGGTTTATACTGTTTTTGGCTCGACCAGAGAGCCTTACAGCAGTCCAGCCTGCTCCATATAAAACCGTGCATTAGTCTCTGTGACATTCAGGCTACGGAGTTTATCTGCAGGCTCACTCAGCTTCTCAAATCCAAAAACAGCGACTTGCCCAGTTCACCTGATCAAAGGTATGTGTGAACCGTTAGAAATGTGGGTCCATATTCTCTTTGGATCGCTTCACAATCCCTTTCATGACAACACAATACAGTTTAGCTGGGGGTCGGCGGTAATCAAGGCGGTGAACGGTGAAATGTCCTTCACATCTGAGGACATAGTAACAATAGGCAGAAATAGCGCCACGGCAGTGTATGAAACACACTGTGGTGGGCAACATCTTCAGAGCGACTGCGTGGCTCCAGATCTGCCACTTCTGATTCCATGAGGCCATGTTGTTTCCTGGTACAAGAGGAAAACACAGAAGAGCTACTCTTAAAAAAAAAAATAAAAAAAATCCTGACAAAACCTTTTGCTGTAGCGTTACTTTAATGCGGATGCATCCAAAGAGGCTTTTGAGGTTTGAAAAAAAAAAGGTCTTAATGGATTATTTAACAGGACACATCCGCTCTGCATGGCTGCTCACCGGCTGTTACACAGCCTGTTTTTCTTCGGTGTTACTGCCAAGTGTCTCGGTGTGACAGCTGGCACACCTGATCTATCTGATTGGATTAGTGCAATCAGTGGGCAATGTGCTTAAAGCTAACCGGGGTGATGGTGGTACGAGCGCTGGTGAAATTGTTAGTCAGGTATGAAAATGACTGGAAAAGCTCCGTGGCAGCGCGGGTTCTTCTGGCGTGTCACCCACCAAATAAAGTGCTCAACTCTCCCCTGTAGCATCCATGAGACTCGGCGTGAGCGTTATGTCGATGGTTAAGTCTGGTTGATTACAGATTAGCTCTTCGCTGACCACTAACCGTGCACTCGTGCTTTGTTACAGGTTACTATTACAGAAACGTGTGGTTTCTGAAATAAAAACGGAAACGCTCTTAAGGCTGAGAAATCTAGTGCCCCACACAATCCCAGTAGGAGGAAACCAACCTAATATTGCTATCAACAAGTGCAAACAACCGTCTACATGTGGTCGGACGATACAGGCAGAGACACCGAGTTTGAACCGGTCGAGATGCAACTGGAACGTAGCGTTTGTAAAAATATGAAAAGATCCATATTCTAAGGCTAAATGTTATAATTACATGTGCCTCTTTGCTCACTTGATATTTAGGTATTTCCCCACAGCGAATATTAAGAACTGCAGTGGAAAGAAATAACAGCAGAAGAAATAAACAAACCTGTGCCAGCTGTGCACTAACGTACTCAAAATGAACCTTAAATGTATAACAGTCTTCCAAACCTCCAATTTATCGCTCCGCAAGATTTGCTCAGCACCAACAAAGTGTAATGAGGTGGAGTGACCTACTTTAACCAACACCTACAGCAATAGTGGCCTCTCAGAAATGAACCAGTGTGTTAGAGAGAGTGACAGTATTAATATAGCCGTCTCCTGCTTCATCTGCTGAGCCACATTGCACTGAGGCCAGGTGCGACCGCCACTAGCCTACTGCAGCTCATTAACATCCGCGGGAATCTGACATTTTACTGAATATTAACGTCAGTCATGTGAACGTGTGAGGCTGACCCTCGACACTGGGGGGGTGAGTGATTCAATCTGTGAAGGCTCCTGGTCCAGTCTACTTATTTATTTACATGGCAAATTCCCACGTAGAGTGCGTCCGGTTAGTAAACAGTATTTTTAGCTTGAAACGTGGCCGTTCCACAACAGTTGCTTTAATCGTGTGCCAGTGGTTTGGTGTGCAGGCGGCGGCGCTCCTGCGATGGCTCCTGGGTTTGCTTCTCTCCATTCATACAATCTAACTTTAAAGCTGCTAAGGCACATAGCTTACGTGCATTGTGATTCAATGAAATGTCAGAGGGTGATTTAGGACGGCTGCTCAGGGGTAATACTACTCTTTACGGAGAACCAGACACAAGGTGCTTTGCTAAATGATGTGGCGATATATGCTCATACAGTCGTACACGCCATCTCCATTACACGGCACATGCTGTGGGAGGATCCTGCTGATGGCACTTTAACGGGCGTCGTGATTTGTGGTACATTATATGCATGAGCACACGCCCCTGGCTGGAGAGAAAACAAAGGGACTCCCATAGACAACAAACAGCAGAGATTTGCATGTTTACGACAGGAAAACAACAAAGAACAACACTGAGCTCTGTGTCCTGCAAGGCACCTGATGCTCATTCCGGACTGCGTAAAAAAAATAATAAACAGGGGACATAGCGACAGCAAAATAAGTCTTTTTTTTTTTTTTTTTCCCACATCACAAAATGAGCATGACTTATCCACAGGGGGTGATAGGGTTGCCGATCAAATACTTTGCCAGGTGCCAAAATGCATGGCCTTCCAAACTCAATAATGCCCAGTGTGATTATTTTTGGAAGAAACGCTCTTGTTGCTTGTTGACAAATTCAAAAGGCGGCTTAATTGGTTCTCCTTTAAGCTTATGTCTCAATGCCGGACTACACAGTCACACGTATCAAACATATGGCCACACCCTCCATTGTCCCCGACCAGGTCTCTAGATGCAGCAGCAGCTTTTGGTGCTTTGAATAATACAGGAGGGTTGAAATATGTTCTGAAATTTTAATTGTGGTCAGGTCAGGGGATGTGCATTAGGGAGCAGTGATGGAGCAGTGGGCGGGGACGGACATAAGTGCTTTCCAACTGCCTTAGGCTTCATTATGAGGGGAGGTGAAAGTAAAAATGCCGAGTAGAAACAAAGAACGTCTGGACGGGTCTCCACTTACCGTCTTCCCAAGAGAGTCGCGTCCCAAGAGCTACATCGACAAACCATCGCTGCGTGCCACGGTATTGATCCGAGGATTCACGCTCCACCCACTAAGAAAAAGTTGTGCAATTATGCCACATTTATGACCACATGACTGGCGTGTGGTGCTGGCGTGATGCTCATCTGCTGTCATAATTCATAAGTAATGAGACAGTTAAATAGATGTGTCTGACCAAGAGGCAATGATCTTTACTCCTGAGTGATCTGACCACTGATGCCGTCTCGATATGGTCACGCAGTTAGATTTTTATAGAAAGGTTACAATGTTCAATTAAAGATATTACTACCCACTTGTTACAATTAAATGCAAGTTCATAAAGTGACACGGTGGCCTGAGCTCACTTCCAGGCCCTGAAGAGCTTAACGGAGATTAAGATAATTGGGGGGGAAAAAAAACATATATAAAATTATAAAAAGGATTTTATATGCAACGTCAGCTATCTGCGTTCTCTGCATAACACTGTTCGTTAATTATTTCTGCCATTCTGCAAGTCTCACGTTGGAAAGCAGAATGTCTGATGGCGGATTCCGACAGTGAGGGCCTAATGCTTCATTAACATTTGCACAGAAGCAAGCAGACATCTTCAAACTGCCTCATTGTTTATCCACATGCATTCCCTGTAATGCCATTAAAGCACTTAACCCCCATATGGACCCCATTCACCTACAGTATAAACCAGAATCCTCTCAGCTGGAGATTGTGCAGCAAACTCAACAGTTAATGCTACTGTACACAGCACATCAAAAATGACCTACATGTTCATTAAATTGTGTCCTTGGAGGCCCTCTCATCTGCAATGCCAACAAACTCCACTGTTGCTCTGTAAGCAGCTTATGAAAGAAGGGAGAGGGGGAGCGGGTCGGCTGCATGCCCACAGTGGTTTAATACACACACACACACAACATATTCCTTATGGGTTTGCTCTTCTATTTCTATATGGACCCATAGAAAAATAAGTCTTTTTTTTCAGCTTCATTAGATTGCACATTGTTGTAAAAGTTGGCCAAAATTACAAATCTGATTACACAGTTAAACATGTTGACGCTGCGCATTTTAAATGAATACAGCAAATACTTTGTGCAAGTGCTCTATGTGAGTTTAAGGTACAAAGTGGGGCCTTAACAGGAAAGAGTGACCCCCGTCCCCACAAACTGAAATGTTGTATATTCATCATATTTCCTATAAATTTACGTTATCATATTCATAGCGCGTTCAACTCAATCACGAAACTGACATTCGACTCTCAGATTCATAACCCGATCATGCATCATTCATCATGCAAGTCAACAAGGACGCGTAATGTTTAACACCAGCGTACACGCACTTACAACCACCTGGCTTCAGCGCAAGGTAATTTGTCTTTTTTCATTTTTTTCCCTTTCTCCCCTAAACAAATATATTTGTGTGTTAATGAATCTGGACAGTCAGCGTTATTGGAATTTCTAACCAGCATGACAGACGATTTGGCTGAAATTTGTGGCTTTCATTTAAAAAAAAAATAAAAAATCTAACAAAATCGCCCAAGCGAATCACCCCGATTATTGCATGTGTATTATCTGAAATGTGCTGAAGGCATGAAATAAAGTGTAAAACAGCAGTGCTACAGAATGCTGGGTAACAGGAAGCCAGTGGAAAAGGTTCATAATTAAATGAGTGAAAAATGCATTAACACACTGAACTCTGTGGGTTTAAAGCTTCAAGGCAATTGTAATTGTGACACCGCCAAGTGTTGTCAGAGGTGCTGAGCTTAGAAATGTTGTTTTTGCTGCCTGATTTGAACGTGCTCAGTTTGAACTGAGCCTAGGATGACGGAATGCTGCATCATCTATGTGGAGTGATTTTATTTATTTATTTTGCTGGAAACGCGAGCTGGATTTCTCGGCATATTTCACCAAACCCATGTACCTGCAATGTCCACAGTCTGGATGTGGCCTATTAACACATCATTGCCCTTTTCTAGCAACATTCCTGTCTCTTTCCACTCTAAAATATCTAATAAATCAAAACTACCACCAGTACTATACAATTAGGTTTTTATTGATTATGTGTGTCAAGACTAAAGTCTAGGACGTTTTGGGGACTAGGTGTTTCAACACATGCAAAGGCTGTTTCCAAGACTGTGAAAATATTTCTTTTACATGAATTTCCATCAGCTATTGCCCTTGAGACAACATCAAATGGCAAAGAAGCTCCCCAAACACAAAGAAACAAGATCAAAGAATTTATATTGTTCAGATTATGGCTGAACCCCCCCCCGCTTTGTTGTGAGCGGCGAGACACGCCGTTGCCTTCCTTAGTACTGTTGCAGTGCTCTGTAGCAAGGCAGTTTCATCAAATGCCAGAGGGGAGACACTCAGTGCAAGCTTGTGGTTCTACTGTACATCCAAAAAAAAAACGCAAATATAAAGCGGCGGGCTGCTGAGAATGAATGAATGAAATCTAAACTTTTACATGTCTCAGATAGAGGTTTAGAAATCAAGTAATTATGGATGTTTAACTTCTTTAAAGATCAGCAAAGCGTCACTATTGCTTTTAGAAATGGCTAGCAGCCGCCAGCTCCAGCTACATAAGGAAAAATGCATCTGTGCATAATTGCAGAATATCCATCATTCCATACGTGATTGATACGGGTATTTAGGGCTGATAATATAGAGGATTCCATTCCCAAATGCTGGGAGCAATCAATGACCGGGAAGATGAGAAGCAATAATGACTCGGCTGCATGATCAGGTTAACCCTGTTCCCCGTCTCAGGCCATAAAATAAGAATAAGGGGCCTGAGGACATACCCCCCCAATGCCATTAGACTTGATCATTCAGTGCACATCCCGATAACTCCTGCAATCCTCGTGAAACGATTGGGGCACAATTACACCAGAATTCGGGTTGTTAGCCCAGAGCTACTTCAATGAGACGTCACATGTGTACGCTGTTTCCTCAGAAGGTCACATTTAAAAAGTATGTCACTTTAGGGAATCTATGCTTTTTAAACATGCCGCCGACAGCCACACATTTTCATTCGTCTACACAGACGAAGCTTGCGAAGAAAGGTTCACGGCATGAATGAGGCCTGGTCCCAGCTGTATCCAGTGTCCTTGTAGTAGCCGAGGACAACGTGCTAATTCATTCTTGTTTGTTACATCAGATTTCAGTTTCACAGAAGAAAAAAAAACAGCAGTCAAACATATATAACCTTCATATTATACCTGTATGTACGCTTGCAAATTTTATGTGATTAGACAGAAAGTGATAGAAAGTCTTTCCATGCATGTTGTAGATCATGTAAAATAATTTTAACTCCCTTTAAATACCCAGTGTTAATAACCTTATCAGTTAAAGCATTCCTTTTTCAATATATTACAACCAATAATGTGTGTTTGAAAAAGTATTTTCACACAAATTAGATTAGATATTTTGCCTACACCATTTCCATTTCCATGATAACAACCTGAGACCTAATGAACAGAAACATCCAAAGGCATAATTTCTAGGCCTGGACTTCAAAATGAAAATTAATGAGCAGCATTTAAGTTCGCATTTAGGGCAGACGAAATGAAAAACTGTTGAGTGGAACACCGCTTTGAACGCAGATCAGGGCCGTGGAGAAAGTGAGGGAACCTCGTTTGTACAGGAATTAAAAAACGTTTCAAGAATCACCTAATTATTGATAATCAATACAAACGTCAGCCCTTGCAGGCTTCCTGGTATTCAGCTTCTCACTGCAGCTAATAAGATGACCAATGGACCTTAACCAGCGCTGCGCGGAATGAACAACCGAATCTACCAACAGAAACAAGTCAGAAAAGCATGACAAGACAGCCTTGGGTACTTGTGCACTGCTGTGAATCAGCAGAACAGAGAGAATCCCCTGTTGTCTCTTATAAGCCTCAAATCAACTGATCATCATGCTCTGGCTGTTTTTACTAATCATAATCTACATAATGCAGTATTGTCTGCAGGAGACAAATCGCTAACACAGGGCATTCAAACCAAACTAGAGCTGTATCGCATTCATTTCCTCACATCACACTGTTGAATAAGCACTGGGGCCAGCCATTACTCAGCTGCTTTATTGTGCTCGCAGAAAAAAAGCACACAACGGCACCCCGAATACGGTATTGCAGTTCCGTAAAGTTGCAAGATTTAAGTCAAAGTGGAGTGCGATATTTTGAATTTTTCTCCCGGCTCCTAATAAAACCCTCAAGGGATGTCACTTGAGCAGATTCCTCAGACCAACAGAAGACATTACGCAGCTGTTTTCACAGAGTTTGACAAGCAAAATTGACAAAATTGACCGTTTAGATCACCTCAGTATATGATGTCTTTAACCCTTTGAATTTACACACTGTTGTTGGGGTCAAAGGTTATCAGTGGAGATGCTGTTAAATAGTGGGGTCAGAACCCTCTTCCCTTTACAGTAAAGCCCGACAAAACTGTTGGTAGACTGCAGCTGGATCGCCCCCCACTTACACCAACAGCAGTATGTGTACATTAGCGTGAAAGACGTATCAGTTTACCCAATTCTCAACTTCACCAGAGAAAGCAATCCTGTTAGTGGTCCCTGAAGCGCCGAGCACTCGCAGAGTAAGGATTTCACAGCTCTTTGATTACTCTGGAAAATATCTCTGCAAAATCGATAGCGTGAATGCCTGACTGGTGGCTGGACCCCCGTATCTATTACCATAACATCAGTCTCCAGGTCAAATCTGATGCCTGCTGTGGGTGCTGATAAAGTCTGCCAGCAGGATTCAGTTTCCTGTCTTTTCATCAGAGTCTGCTGGACAATATTCACTGCGATGTTCCTCAAGCCGAAGAACAACTGCATTGACAAAAATATTAATTGTGTTTGTGTTGCGCACAGTAATGGATACATTTCTGGGCTGTCTACGTTTTGAGAAAGGGAGAGCTATCACACTGTGAATGTTTGGGGGGGGGGGTAGAAGCCCAAGTGATCCACAGAAAAGATTTTAAAATCAGGGCCCTATGCTTCCCCGGTTGGTGTTCAATGTCAGAAAGATGGATGAGAATAAGCTCCTGTAATAGACTGGCATCCTGCCTCGGGGGAAGGACTGATAAACCTTTGCTGCCTCACACCGCAGAAACCGGAGATGAGCTGCTGGTTTCCGAGCCAATGGCTCCAACAAGGCTTACGCAACCCAGCCATCATTAAGATATCAAATTCAAAGGCTGCGGTTCCCACTGTAGTTTGGCGAGTTGTTGACTTGAGGCGTAATTTTAGAATTTCAGACATCCTTCAAATAGCATTTTTTGACAAGGTATGGTCTGGTTATATTTCTGAAAGCCAAGCTGCAGTATGTGCTGCATTCTTATGTGATTATAGCAACTTTCAAATTGCTCTGATAGGCATATGATTTTGTCTGTTCCAGAGGAAATAGGTGCTTTCATTCCCTTCCCCTCAGTCCTCCGTGGTAGGTAGGATATGTAGGGTAACGGTACGCGCTACGTCCTACCACAGTACTTTTTAATACTTCCACTAGGGTTCGCCAAACTCAGAAATCTTCAAATCGAACCAAACAAGAAAACATCCAATCAAATAATAAGAGAAAACTGTACCAAAAGTATACTGTAGATCTCCACAGCTCACATAGTGTATCTTAAACATTTAATATAGGCTGGCTGAAGCAAGTAACCAATTCATGAAAAGGCTTAATCTGGGAATTTGTTAAGACTACTTCTTTAAAAAATAATACAAAAAAACAAGTCAATGGGCCAATCGCATTCCTTGATTTATATTTAATATGATGTCAATATCTCCAAAAGTCAGACAGTGCCTCACTCAGATCTTATGATGTTAGTGTGGACTGTGCATCTCTATGTTCCTTAGTCTGCATGATGCATGAGGGGGGGAGTTGCGGTTTGAAAATAACTTGTTTGTTTGTTTCAAAGAAAAACCTCTTGTAAAATTAGGAGTGTGATATTTTGAATGAATCCTCCTCAAAATGTATGTGCCTTTTCATTTGTGTTCCAAAAGTGTAATTACAAATTCTGAACAGTCCATTACCTTCATCACCCAATCATTGGATGTAATGGAGGAGGCTGGGCGTAGTTTGATTGTTGGCTGATACAGAGAGTCCTCGTTGATGTTGTCAGCATACGACATAGATAATGAAGGGGCTGTGCACTCAGACCTCAAGGCGACAGCTTGCGCTCATTGGATTCTCATTTTAAATCTAATGAATAACAATACACAGTCAAGTATGTACTGTACCAGTGTTGTGTTATTCCTCTACCGTCTTCCTGCCTCCTGGCGTGTCTAATTACTAGCAACACGGTTTCTATTTCTTCAAACTTGAGAGACTCCACAGATAAATGTACCCTGATCGCTAACTAGATGGTGTTATCCACCTTTGAGGCCATCCGATTGGCAGTAAACGAGTATATTGGGCAGACAACCAGGGCATCCTCTGGGGGCCAAGCAGTGTCAAGACTCACAACACACAACTACTAACTCATCCCTGGTTTGAGGCTGGCCGAGGACTTTTCTACTGTTTCACAGCACGTTTGCTGTCACTTTGTGCTGTCAGGCTGTCAATTAAAGAGGCACCCAATCACTGGATGAGTGAATACTGTAATGAGTGAAGACCACTGCACCATGCCGGCTGCATCACCACGAACACCAACAACAACCCCTCCCCAAACTCTTCTGGTGGCTGGGAGGACAAACGGGACTACTTTCATGCACATACAGAAGAGATGACCTGAATGTGTTTCCCTCAGCGGCAGCATTCATCAGGAGCCACATCATGCAACTAGGTGCGATAGTGCCACATTCACAGCTGCAACAAGTCATCGCATCTAAAAGTCAAGATGGGTCGTTTGTCACTGCCTTGCAAAACGGCCATGCGGCTGTACAGAAACAGTTCACACTGGGAATTTCTGGTCTGTCACACCTCTATGGTTAAAGTTTGCTTAAGGTCAAGCAACTAAAACTGCTTGGCTAAGGTTAAAGGAAGATTGTGGTCGCAGTTGGCTGTAGTAGGAATACAACCAGTCTCAATAGTTCAGGAATTTGTGGAATTGTGTACAATGCTGACAAAACAGTGTGCCAGCAGCGAAGCACTGATTAGCTGCCAGATGTCGTAATATAAGCCATATGTTCTCTCCTTGACCTATGGTGAGCGGTGCGATCACCAACACTAACGACCACAGAAACAGCAGGTGCTGAGAGCTGTGGGACTTCCACTTTGCCGTCGAAAATCTGAAAATGTTAATATTCTATAAATGGCAGATCCAAGTGCAAAATGGCTGATATATTCACTCCACCAGTGAAACCTACATCATTTACTTATTCTCTGTGAAATCATGCAAGTAATGTTTTCATATGGATGTAAACGGCGATCAGACATGACTTTATGACCACTAACAGGTGAAGTGAAGAGCATGATTATCTGGTTACCATGGCACCTGTCAGTAAGGGGGGGGGGGACATATTAGGCAGCAAGTGAACAAAGTTGATGCGTTGAAGCGGGAAAAATTGGCAAGCGTCGGACCGGTCAGGGTGCCCATGCTGTCATAACGTTATGGCTGATTGGTGTATGTTTACCACAGCTATCGGCAAATGCAACATTGTTTTATTCATATGCAAAGGAGAACTTTCCTAAACTCAAACTTTCTACTGATAGAGAAATAATTCATTGCAGAGGACATATTCAGTTGCATAGCAACCTGCAATTATGCATGCTGTCTGGAGAGAAATCACTCAGTATGTCCTTCTCCATTTCCTCCGTATTAAACAACACCAGAGTAGTTCCCTTTTCACAAGGAGTGGACACAATACACACGTCAGTTAGCCATGTCAAGGACAGACTTACAGCAGCCTGTCCTAGGACTGCAAACAAATGTAGCTGCAAATTCATCAAAATCTAAGCTTATACTGTATATAAAGTATGTAGAAAAACGTCCTGACACTTCACAAGAGCTGACAGTAGCAACATCAAAAGCAGCAGGGGGTGGAGTGGGAGAAAATGGCTGCAGCAGTGCCCACAAGGGAAGTAGATTAAGTATTCTGTGGGGTGTAGCATCCTGGGAATGGCAGGAAAATTGCAAACTGAGCTGGATAGCACCACTTCAGGGTCACCAAATCTGTAGTTTTTGGGATGGTTTATTACACCTGCTGCTAATAAATCCCGGACAAGAGGGAGGACATTGAAAACCTCGGTACTGACTTAGCTGGCTGTGTATCAAGAGGATCCTCACCTTTGCTGCACTGGTTTAAGAAACCCGAGTGTAAGAAAAAGACAATAACAAGACAGCGGCAAAGGCATTGTTTTCAGATAGAACCACACTCATGTCTGGGGAAAGCAGGTCCAGCGCAAAGCTCGAGTATCATTGACAGCCACAGTTCATAGTCACCTGAAGTGAGCGGAATATGAGCCAATGCCTTCAGGCCATTATTCAGGAAACCACAGGCTAAATCAAATACATTGAACCTTTCATTTCTACCGCACACAATGTTCCAGCTGGACTGCCATGGACAGCAACTCCACGTCCTGCCTGCCTCTGCAAGCTCCATTTGATTTGTCAATTTTAATGCCGATTCTTCAATTCTACATGTTGTTGATTGTGACTGTAGATGTCTTCATATATTGTGCATTTAGATGCACACAGTGATTTCACATTATCCCAGCGGTTAAACGTCTTGCGCTTCAAACGTGCAGCTCCTGTTCTGACAACACTGGACCTTAACGTTTGTTAAATGTACCAGTTTGGTCATTTGTCACTTTGGATCATCAGGCACTGCGATGACTGCAAAAAGGTGAAACAGGCGGCGGGTTTAACAAAATGTAAGAATGGTGCAGTGGATTCTTCCTTCCCCCCTAGATATTTTCAAAGACCTTTTTACACCATCAGGTAGTCGATAACAAAGGAAGTCAGAAAACATTAGCCCTGACAATGAATGCTTTTTCTCAATGAACAAACAATGGGAAAGGCTTTTTTTTTGTTCTTTTTAATATTTCTACTATCAAATGCCTTTCAGAAAATATTTTTTTTGTTATCGAGTATCTGACGATGTGATTCTGAGGCTTAGAGTTGGACAGCTTATGTTCACCGTCATCCACAGCGCGCACATTATACTGAAGTTTCAAATGTAGTAACTCAGCCAACAGCAGCCTTTTGAAAAGGTGAGGTCCGCCTGCAAAGTGTCACTGAAAAAGCTACACAAAGCAGTTCTGCTCACATTGCTTACTGATGGACACTGACATATCAGTAATTAAAACGGCTGACAGCTGTTTATTTTTAACCATGCTGCTCTGCAGTTCACTTTTTAACAGCGCTGCATGTTGAGAAACCATTTCAGTGTTTTAACGGCGTGTAATGAGGCATATTTGATAGCTGGCATACACAGACAAAACAAATGAAGGATCAGCCATGGATCAGGGTGATACGGATCTCTAAAGATGCCTGGATCGCCCCGATACTGATCCTATGGAAACTCTACAGATCAGTATCAGGGGCTTGGAACATCCCAATGCATTAGTGTTTGATTTTTCTTTTCAAACTCTTGTTTGCTCAGTTGTGTGCTTGATTGTGGTTGCTTATATATTTCCTCTGAATATATGTCAAAGTACACAGTAGGGGTACTATCAACCTAGTTTTTACTTGAGTAAACAGGATAATAACAAAACAAGTAAACCGTTCATTTGTGATTAACCAAATAACAGATTCACTGAATTTATACTATAGGCAGGCATATTTATTAGGCTATTTTCAGTTGCATGATTTAACTGCAATCACCTGTAGCAGGACCTCAAATTAGTGCCTTAGCATCTGGTGCAAATGTGGATCTGCTAAGAATAAAATGACATTTTAATAATAAATAGGTAATGGTGGACTCCAAATGAACTACCATTAGAGCTGAATTGCTTAAACCCATAAAACACATTACAGTTTATTCAAAAGATTACTTTAATTTGCTCATACTGTACATCAGTCAAGCCATACTCTAATGCTGATGAATAATTCCATGGTTTCCAGCTTACTTAGTACAACTACGTCACGGTGGATTGGTCCAATGCACAGCCAGACACTCCACCTATACAGCTGCAATTCCTCACAGTAACCCATGTCACTTTCACGACGTGGTCCCCCCAAAGCACGCTGCAAGGGTCCTTCGTGATCCTTGAGAGAATTCCAGGGAAACCTCAGAAAATTTAGGAAAGGTTTAACAGTTTAACCATAGTACCACTCCCCAGGACATAATGTAATGAGAGTTTATATGATGATTTTTGCTCATTAGTTAGATCACTCTGTTTGCACAGGGACTAATGGCAAACTGGATTCCTCCGTCAGCTTCCCTGCTGCAGATCCCGTCCATTTAGTCTTAATTAGGTTCACATGGGAGTTGTTCCCCGCTCTCAGTCGGGCTCTGAGGTCAAGGGCTGTCATTTTCACTTACTAACGGCATTGTGAAGCTTTTAGAGAATGTGGTAGAGATTCCATGGTATACCAATTGACAAGAGAATTACACTCTTCACCCTTATGTTATCACCTCACCTACAGCACAGGCGGTTATACTTGTTTTACATATAGTTTTGAGCAAAGTCCCATATGGGCTTTTATGGGCAAAATCTACAATCCTATTCATGACACTGATTTGGGCGAGGGGGTGGGTGGGTAGGGGGCTGCCGTTTACACAAAGACACAATTTTCTCAAATCCTGGTCAAATTTTAGCCTGTATTCTGTAACTCAACTGTGACCATTATAAAAGCAGAAAAGATGTTTTTCCAAGCACCTGATGGAAGGTAATACAGATGTTTTTAGGTCGCAGTATTTGCTTTGGCATAGTCAATAAGGCCTTACAGAGATCTGCAGATGATGCATTATGGACGTTTTCCTGTATTAGTCACTGTCTTTCTTTATAACTTTCACAATAATTGTGTTTATAGATGCCATGCAATTATTCCTTTAGTAATGATATCAATAAAAAAATGTTGCCAACCTCTCCACCCAACTCAAATGCCACTCAACGCCCACCAGAGGATTTATTCCAGCAATGATGCAACTAACTACCACTCAAACAAAAGCGTTATGAAGAGGACTGAAATGATCCACTGGTCCCTCCTCTTCATTTAACTTTCAGCTCACTGCATGCACTTGCCCTGTTGTTTCACAGAAACCCTGTGAGGCCATTTGTTTTTTTTGTTCCCTGGATGCAGCCATGTGAATCACTTATATCATTCACTCATATTCACTTAGTAACCATGCCAACCATCTTGATATTTGTCATTTGTGCATCTGGATGAGGTTTAATTGTTCAGATATTTTATGTTGGCTTGCTCGTGTGAGAGCTTAATGCCTAAATCTACATTCCATCCAGGCAAAGCAGCCGATATAACCTTTACATTAACCCCTTCATTAAGAGTTGGATATTAGTCATTTTTCTCCACTGCCAATATGATGGTTTCTCCCTGTAGACCCCTGCATAAAATCGCTGGTAAACCTACCTTTATTCACATGCCGCTTATTCATTTAATTTTTCATTCATATTGTATGCAAATTAATTCACCTAATGTATCCTGGAGTAACAGATGGTGCGGGTCAACACGTCTTACAGAGTTGCTAACCCTCAAGGAATTTCATTAGTCTGGGGACTCATTGGAGGGGTTCAGCGTCCCGTGATCTGCACTCCCTGGAGGTCTGAAAGTATGTAGGTTCTCCCTACAACTAAACTACAACAGCTAATTTTATTGGTTACTTCTTCCTGTGTGTGAAAGTGGTGAAATTAGCTCACATAGCCTACTCATCTGTTGGACTGAAAAATGCATGACGCACAAATGTGAGCTACAGAATCTCCTGTGGTTTAGTATTTATTTTGATATAGTATTTCACGTCCACTAAGTTGGGGTTAAAACTGAAGCAGGAGAGGCTGAAATAACCCGACTTTTAGTTTCCAGTATAATAAAAGTTCTAAAATTCTACATTTCCCACAATGCAACTAATTGCATCTTTTCATTACATCCTTAGATAATGACAGCATGTCTCAAATGCCACACGTTCAGTTTGTAACACAGGATTTTTGTTTTGAATTATTAGTCTCCAATCTCAACTTCACAAATAGACACAGAAGACATTAAACGTCTGTTTCCACAGGCTGAGTACTACTAACCATGACAAATAAGCTTCATGTGTAAGAATCAGTCTAAATATTTTCAAGTTTAAAATATTGGAATCTGTTTTTAAATCTGAAACTAGCTGAACCTTAATCGAAATATTTTCCGCCTCAGGTAATAATCAAACTCGTGATACATTCCCTCAACATGAGCACAACTAGACTCGTAAATCACGAGCTTCAAAATGCTCGGCATGCCTAATGAGTGATCTAGGAGGATTTATTCAGGCAAAGCAGTTGCTGTTAAACTAACAAAATTCTGTAGTGTCCTTGTAGACATCAGCTGAGAGGCCCTTTTTTTATCAATGCACTCAACAAAACTGCTGCTGAGAGCTGCAGTGGGACTATTTATGTAGCTTTAACATAGCCAACAAAAAATTCCCATTGTTTCTGAAGGGGAAAGGCTTTGTGGCAGCTATAGGCCTGTCTGCTGGTGTAACCCTGTTGACTGGAGGCACATCTGCATGCATTAGGTTTTGCTGTACGCGATCAATAGTGGAGAAGCTTCAAAGGCAACGGCAATGTGCCAGAGGGCTGCACAGAGAAGACGTGCTCGGCTAAAAAGCATCAGGCTGCGTGGATCCCGACATCTATTGTGCTGTGTCTTTTACACTTGCCCCTTCGCAGGGAGCAAGCAAACACTTTTGTCAACACCTTAGCTCTGGACATAAATAGAGATCTTCAGGGGAGAAGGGGAAAAAAATAGCACAGACATGGTTCTCTGAGTATAGCACAAAAGAGAGTCCCTGAAATGATGAGAATTATGTGTAAAGTCCAACAATATAAATATTGGATTAAATATTGGATCTGTGTTTATTGCACAAAGGGAGACACTGAGAGGAGATACATTACATTACACAAATGTGTGTAGTCAGAACACAACCAAAGTTGGAAGCACACCAGACCAAAGGTTAGTGGACAAGGGTATCCACAAACCTCACCAAGGTTGGCTTTTCAGAACTCGGAAACATCTCCAGAATCAGAAACTTTCTGTCCCAAACGGACTCAGAAACTCATGCATGCATTCGTTATGTGCCAGCTAGATTACTGCAACTCTCTGTTTATGGGTCTTCCGAACAAAACAATCCACAGACTGCAACTTATCCAGAACTTAGTCGCATGACTACTAACCATCACAAAAAGATCAGACCACGTAACTCCTCAGAAACCTTCAATGGCTACCCATTACTTTCAGAATACAATTCAAAATCCTAAATAATTTCAGGAAGACATGTGCTATGGATATGGCAATATCTCCGATTACAGCAAGAAAAATGATTTAGAAAAACTGTAAAAGTGTGCCTGTCTCCTGTGGAGGCGTAATTAAATGTGCAGGCTTTTGTTTCATTTTAGATTATATGAATGCAGTATAAGTAATTGTGTTGAAAGATGGGAAAGAAAACGGGGAGAGGGAACATGACAGAGGAGGCAAATTAGTATCTCACCTATGTTGGGCCACATATCTGGCAGGGCTGAGAAAAAAAAAAGCATGTGCATACCTTCAGAACGAATTGCAGTGCCAGCTGCCAAATGTGGACGTATTTGCTTTGTAGAATGGAAAGCAAAAAGACTCCATGATTACAATACAATCACATACTGATTGGAAGTCCTCGATGGCACAGCAAAAGAGGCAGTCATTTTGGCTTATGGTGGGCTTGATTGCAGCTATTTAGGAGAATAACAAAATATCGCCACATTTGGCACACATTTGATAGCTCTCCTTTGTCTAATTCTTTTTATTAACTCTTATTTTGAAGACAGCCAGCACCTGAGAGATCAAACAGAAGTGAGAGGAGGATACAAGCCCTGCAATTATAATTTAGTCCCTGGCGTAATTGATGCTCTGAGGATTTGGGAGTGGTTCATGGGTATTATCTACGCGAGGATCATATTGTTGATGGAATAACCGTTAATATGCCCCGAGTGTATGGCTGTAATAATGCTCATTTGCAACCTCCAATGAGCAAAACTAAAGCATGAAAGGATCTAGTTTTCATCTTGCTTCCCACAACATTACAACAGACTCCAGGGAACTGTGTGTTCATGTGTGTATTTGTAATAGAACACAGTACCCTTAAGAAAATAAATACTAAATACTATAATATGCTGAGGAATCGAGGAAATGCTGCAACTGAGCTATGAGGTGATTTTGGTGGCAAACATACTTGCACTGGAGGCAGTTTTTCTAGTTATGCAATAACGAGGCTGGTGTGAGATTGACCTTGTTCAAATGGCATTGCTAATAATGCTATGAGGGCCACAATCGGGGGCCATTTAATCACCAGGTTTATTGCTCCTAATATCCCAGGCTGTGAAGCTGGCAATATTAGCAGCTTTTGTACTTTAAAACAATGACCTGAACAGGTTAAACAGAGTTTAAAAGCTGTAAACCTTTGCTTGCAACTTTATGAATTTCAGTACCCACTTTACTTTTTGCTCTTCGTTACACACTACAAGCTAAACTCTGCAACAGCTTAATCAGCAACACACACAATGCTCCTAATCCTTCTGAAATCATATACACCACTGCTTACATGACCCAGCACCACCTCTCAGTTACATCCATTGCACCATCACCACCTCTGCTCCTGCACATTTTCAACCTGGCATATGACACTAATAGCCACACTTCCCAAGGTTCCATTGCTTTATTTTATTTCTTTGTGATCACAGGCGAATACGTTCTTGTCACTTGTACTCTAAGAGACTGCCTCCTAATTCCTGCTCTTCTGAGGCAGAAATTACATTCTGAAAAGCCTTTCTTTCTTGACACAATGCAGGCAAGTGGAGAGAGTGCTATAAAGCCCGCGGTGGGTGATGGAGACTGTAATTGGTGCCACGCCTCACTAACCACATAGCAAAGGTGTAACGATGGGTGATGGAGTGACATATGGTGGCGATGAGTGGTAGAGGGCTAACTTGTAACATGTGTGAAGCTACAAGAAAAAAAAAAAAAATACAAGAAAAGTTGAATCCTGTCTATAGACTTCTTAATTGGAGTTACTAAAGTGACTCCAACTGCTGTTTGTTTAATTGGGTCTCCATTAATGGAGCGTTCACTGCTGCGTTTCATTTTTTTGCCATGCTAGCAGCATGGCTCTGGGGATAGCAATGTCGGTCTGGCCACCATTTTGGTCAAAACCTAAATATATCAACAAGAATTAATTTCCATTGACTTTGTACAAACGTCCATGAATCCTAATGACATCCCTGACTTTTCCTCTAGCACAGTCATGAAGTTGACATCTTTAGCATGTCATGCAGATATTCAAGGACCCAAGAGGATAAATTCTAAGGATTTGGTGATCCCCTGACCACAAACAGGTAAAAGTTTGACATATTCAACGATATATCTCAACATTTAACGGATGGAGTGGGACAAAATTCTGTTGAGACATTCCTGGTTTCCAGATGATGCACTCGAATGACTTTGGTGGTCCTCAGACTTTTCATCTAGCATCACCATGAGGTTGACTTTTTTTGTCATTAAAATATCTTGACTATTGGATGGATGGACATGAAATTTGGTACAAACATTGATGGTCTCTTTGGGAGTAAGTATATTCATAAAAAAAACATATCATAACCATTGTGAGCATGTTTGTATGCTGAAGTTAGCGTTTAACTCAAAGCATCACTGTGTTTTAGTACATCCCCACAGAGCCTCTAGCAAGACTGTAGACTTCGTCTTGCTTTTTAACGCCGTCAGTCCCGTTGTTAGAAAAGGGCTTATTGCTACAATGATGTTGCACATTCCAGATATCTGCAGCTCTGGAAAAAATGAAGAGACCACTGACAAATTATCAGTTATCTGGTTTTACTATTTATAGGTATGTGTTTGAGTAAAATGAACGATGGAGAGAATTTGGAGAGGTCTCTTAATTTTTTCCAGAGCTGTATGTGTGGCATGTCTGCTGTACCGCTGTACTTCCACAGACCTCTCACCATGTCATTTCATGGTGCTCCCTACAGCATATATACAGTAGTAAACAGGAGAAAGCAAATGTCACATTTGGTTTCCTGATTAAGGTGCAATGAAATTAATTATAGCGTACGAGGGCATGGATAAACTAAAAGGTTAAGCATTACGCCTAGCTTTTGGGCCATGGCAATGCATATTCCTGGCTTCTGCAGGAATCGTCTTCTCGTATAGCTGCATCCAGGCAGAAGGATTCGGTGTTTTCAGATCAATCTAGGCTAAGCCTTTTCCCATCCTATCCTCACCCTTGGCACAACAAGCAGCCTCATACACCTGATCACAGGGGCTTTGGTAGGCTCAAGGCTTTTCCAAAGGTGTCTGAGATAGACTGAGGTGTTTGTGCTGCAAGATAAGCCTTAGCCCTGTAACCTTCTGCACAATGTTGGCCATTCTGTATTCATGAAAAGCTGCAGGAGGCGATGGGAAATTTGCTGTAAATGGGCTTGATTAATCTGGCAGTTGAGTCAAGCTGGTGTGACAACTTCAAGATGCAAACTCCTCTTTCATCAGCTTGCAGCCATTATCAAAATTATCTCTTTCCAGTGGCCTAATCTTTGCTTTAGTCTGCGAGGATGGTGCTGCTGTTGCTAAAGTAAGCACACATCTCAAATGCGATCCCAACTCTGACCTTGATAAGTGCATAAAACTGCCAAAGGCCGGCCGTACTCAGAGCAGTAAATATATGGCACTGGGAACACAACAGCTACAAGCTACTCTCTCTCACAGGTACTCAAAAGTCTGGCAGACTGCCACTTTGGACAGAACAAATCACAGCAGCAGCTGCATTTATATATGGACATTTTTTTCTGTCCTCTCACAAAATGAGGTGAATAAAACGCCAACTGTGTCCTGTGCTTGTCTTAATTTTATCCATCTGAATTATGCAGCAGCTAAACAACACAAGCATAGATGCCTTCTGTGGTTGACCTGGGTTCCACGTACAGCCAATGGGTGAAGCATTGTGAACAGGTTAGCAGGCTGGAACCGTAATTAGAAGGTTAATTGTTTAATCCCCAAAACAGCACATTTCTTCACATGTACAGCAAATCCATACAATTTCTGTTAAATAGTAGTTTATCTTAGCTGGTGTGGCTGATCTTGGGTAATGCCAAGGGATTTCTTAATGCAGGGCAACAGCATAACCTCTACTCTGAAGCAGCTGCTGCACAGTAACAGTTACTGTACAATAAGATGACTAGTAAACCTACAATAACCCTAGTTTACGCTATATTGCAACCCATATTCATACTTTCATAAAAAAGGCTATACCGCTAGATTGATTGGGAATTTTCATCCAATTCTTAGCTTAGTGGTTCCCAACACCAGTCCTGAAGATTTATCAATACATTCCAAATTGTCAGTCAAAAACAATGGCAGATGTTTTGCGTTTATGAGGTAAAAAAAAATATTCAGTAAATCCATGAACATATTTGCAAGTTCCAAGTTAGACATCTCTGACAAATGAGGCATCAGAACAGAGCCTTAGTGTTTGAAGCCTTATTATAGACCCGAGAGCAATCAGCACAATTCTTTGTGTCCAACAAACAGCTATTCTGCGGGACTGAATACAAAATAGAAAGAAAGGTAGAAGAAGAAAAACAAAAAGAAAAACAGGATTAATCTACAACACAACACAGTTCTGGCAAGCCTAAAAAAGAAAAAGACAAAAAACGTGTTCCACAGACGTTCTGTTACCATACACAAAAACAAGTCAGAACATGGCAAACTACCACACTAGCATCAAGAAAACAATTCTGTACTTATTTTCACACCGGAGTCAAGGATGCAGTCCGCTGAATTCCTACAGGAAACTAAAATCAGATGTCAAAAGAACAATCATCTGAACAACAAAAAAGCGGTTGAATTGATTGTTAATTGTGGACGGCGCACGCTACATGCTGTGCTGCTTGACGTTTGACTGGGAATGTCAGCATGGTTAATATCTTCCAACAGTGTCTTGCATACAGAGGAGAACGTGGGTGACCTAACACTTTACAGCTCATAATAATGTACATCCAAGCTAGCATTTAGCCAGAAGAACTCAGTGTGCTTGTTAACCTCAAGCCCTGCCACATATTTTGCATTTGTGTGTGGCCCCAATAGACCCCCCCCCCCAGTTAACTTCATGTCAGCAGGGCCAAATGGCAGCGAGAGATCACTGCTTGAGAAATTTGATCTTTCTTCTTCAATGCCTGGAAATTATGTAATTTCTCATCAGTAAACTGCTCGCAGCATGCTGCTGTTTACCGACAGACACCGAAGGGACAGGATTGGCAAAAGATCTTATGCTGGTGAGTCTGGCTGTCATTGGACTAGTCTGGATCTTGTGCTTTAATTTCACTTCATCACTTCCTGCGAGCAGAATTTAGATTGACAAGTGTGATTTTTACAGGAACTGTGTGCCATTTGCTCGCATCTACGGACAAATCCCTCTAAGCCACGTCATCAGCAATATTTTTCAATTTATAATGTTTAATCTTTAACATCCAGAGCTGTATTTGGATTGTCAGGCTTTACAAAGAGTCACTATTCCTTTCATCATCAATTGAGCTGCTGCGGGATATCCGACTCAGACATGTGGGCCCACCAGAGGCCCCAAATGATTCCGCATTCGTTTGTAGATAAATTTATGATGTCTCATAAATTTCAATTGGAATATGTGCCCGTGAAAATTTGTTTGTGTTGCTGTGAGCTATGAACCCTCGTGCTCCCGTCTCTGCTCTGGCATTTTTCTGATGCTTGCACATCCTGCTGATATCGCTTTGCTGCTTTGTAGTTACCCTAATAGAGAAATTTGCATCAAATTTCAGCTATCTTCAATGTTTCGGATCATTTGCATGATGTTGTTTGCTATCTGACAGGGTGTGCACTTGACTGTCTCCGATCTCGAAAGGGCTGGTACATGGAATCAGGGATGGGCATCGCTGCGACGGATGGTTGCTGGGATGGCGGGAGCCGGAACAATCTGTTCATTCTCCTAAGGACAGACTGAAGCCTAATAAATCAATTACAACTGCAATATTTCTTCCCCATTGAACAAAATGAACATATATGTGGAGGGCTGACAGAGAGCGACCCAGGGATTTGTGCAGTGCAAAATATGTTCACTGTCACAATTAAAAAAGAGGAAAAAGGAAAAGTGCAATGCAATATATGCAATATACTGTACATATATACTGCATGTACTGTACACCACAATAATACAGTACCCATCAATACTGGAAGGTAGGTAGCTCCAATCAAACAGTTTTGGAGCCTGCAATATACGTCTATCCCGAACAATCTGCTCTCACAGATGGGAGACGAGAGGCGTCAATACATGTGATCAAGTGTCGGTGTCCCATTGTAATGCACTTGGAAAATGATTTACCCCCCCCCAGCTGCTCTGCACAGTGTCATAAACCTGAAAACAACAACTGGAAAAACAGCAAGGGATGTCATTCATTTCGCAGCCGAAATGACAGCAGACTGAGGAGAGGTCGCCTTCCATCTGCAGGGATAAAAGGCGGCTGCTGATAATCTGCACACACCTTTCAGCTCCACGCCTGATTGGCTACTGCTAATTTGATGGAGAAAAACAAATAAATAAAAAGGCCAGTTCAAAGATACTGGATGGCACTACGTGGATTAAGATGGACACTTTTTATCCCATTGTTTCTGTAATACTGCACTGTAATTCTGTTTCTGCTGCTGAGGCGCGTTTAAGTTACAGCAACCGCCGGCAAATTGTTTAAGGGAAAAACAGCTACGGCAGTCCATTGTGTCGAAAAACGAGGCAAGAAAGTATAATTTGTGACAGGTATTTCTCCGGCGTGTAGGGTAAAATATGTTGCTTGTAGATCAAATTACATTTTATGCAGCTATTTCGGAGGTTAGGAGGGAATGTCCTTTGCGAGATGAAAATCTTTTCTGCTTATCTGCGTGGAGGAAGTGGCAATAACAAGAACATTTCTAAACTTTACGGGGGCTAACAATATTTCCCCATTTTGATGGTTGATGGAACTAAGGTCAAGGACTGCTATATTGTGTAAATGCATCTTTTCAAGGTGCATGTTGGGACTAAAACCCATCAAGCCCAGAAAATAGAACAGGAAGGCATGAGGCACATAAAGTGCATCACTATTTATTTCTAGCGCCTCTGGTGCCTCGAGAGCCTCTAAATAAAAGACACTTTTAGATCCTAGAAAATATTAAAATGATACTGAAAATGGGAACAGGTACCAGAAACAAAAAAGCTAATAAGAAAAAAAAACTGTAAAATATCCATCTAGTTAAAGTTAGACAGAACCAACAAACCGAAAACCACATTTATGTTAAATGCGGCTATCATCCTGCTTTGCCACTAAACTGATTTATTGGTCTAAGCTCAACTAAGCCTAATATCCATCTCACTGCATGATCTGTGATAAACTGCCGCTTACATTTGCCAGATTGCATTCATGGCCCGATATCTACGCTGGCTATCCCTGAATGATTGCCACGAGGCACTGCTGCTGCACTCACCCCTCATCTAAGAAATCCCCAGTGAACACTCGGTCATCCTTTGGCGTTTCCTGAGCTGGATGCAGCGACTAGCAGTCTCCATTGGACTCCACTTGCTGTATGATTTCCTGTTTGCTGTACCTCTCTGCTACAGCTTCAATCTTTCATTCAAAATCACACATAACAGTATTATCACAACTTGTAACATATTCAACACTGGAAAAAACTGCTCCAGTAATGTCTGTCGCACTTCGGTGCTTTGACAATCTAATGCTTTGCAAGGTTGCTGATGACAAACGCCGTTTTCAGCCACCTCAGATTCAACACAAATCCCACAAATGCTCATTCCGCACAGCCTACACCAGAAATCAAGGTGTCATACCAAATGAGAATCACGGTGTCGTAGAAATGTTGTATAAAATGAGACCTTTACGAAATATAAATTATGGGTCCAGCTGAGAGGTCGTCCTTGGCAAGGCCGTTACAGTTAGAGTCGAGCTGAGAATGAATCATCACAATCGTCTTCTACCTTCCTCCAGACACACACAAGTTTAACAAAAAAAAATTTAAATCTCTCTGCTGGCCATGTAATCCAAACTCAAGTAAAATGTCATTAATAAATCTCTATCTATAAACACAGGAAACGGGCTGTTCGCGAGTCAATCGCAGTCCTCTGAACTCAACGCCGCGGCTCCTTTTCAAGCTTTTGGATTAAAAAGTGGAAACACTCATGGTTAGTTCCTAAATTCTCAGAGCACATTCATTGGCGTGCATGAATTAACAGATACGTGTGAATGTCCTGATCAAAATAAGAAATGAACATTGAACAAAAAAGCATGAATAAAGCAACCCGAGTGAATAAAGTCTCTGTCTTGTGCGTAGGCTGTATGAAGTCATAACTTTAACTGTAGAAAGTTATGATCTTTGATACTTTTTGTCCCTAAAGTTTAAAGAGCGATGGGTAGGAAGAGTAACATAAATACTGTGCCTTTTATGTGCAAGCCTCCTCTTAAAACTAAAGGAAAATGCTAATTTTAGCTCAACTGTGAGAGCAATAAGGTGAAACGGACGGAAATTAGAATAGTTTCAATGCTTGTGTCACGTCCTTTTATCCCTTTTGAAGCTACCATTTGTTTTTTGTGCTCGAGTTTCCCCTCACAACATAATGCATCCCCCCCCCCCCCTTCACTGTGGGTCTCTGCAAAATGCTTTAAGAATGAGACAACAGTAATCGACAATCTGAAAGGCTGTTGGATCCATTCATAACATTTAAAAGTCAAACGGTGACAACATCAGCTGCACAACGGCGTGTGTGTGTTGAACCTTCAGCCAAACTGTATGAGTCCCTTAAAGGAAGCTGACAGCTCAGGAGTCCCGAACAGCCAGATAAATAGATAAAAGCTCCTCGCGACAGGGAGCCTGAGAGATGTATGACATTTGTCTGGGATTTGTCTTGTGTGAGCAAAATAATGCGACTACGATGAAGGTTGAAGCACTGCCATTATTTTGCCCACAGAAGAAAAGCGGTATGTTTTTTCCAGATGCCTCGAGGACAACTTTGAGACAGAACTGCCGAAGACGAAATGGATGCTCGCGGATAATTGGCAACCTGCGTCTTTCATTCTAATGAAGATTAATGTTGACACAAACAGGGGAAGATCACAATGATGCCTGTCACTCCTGAATGTAATTGGGGGGAAAGAAAAAAAAAACACATCCGGAAACAAGGCAGGATACATCAAGACCTTCAGGCATCACTTCCTGGTGTTTTGGCAACTGAATAAAAACTCATTTTGGTCCAAACCTCGGGAAGAAATCCCCATAAACATCAAAAACTGCAGGAAGACAAAATTAGCATCCGTTATTGTTACAACTGGAGCTGGACCGGAGTCTTGGCTCCTAAATTGTTCTGTGTAAAAACCATAACTGTGTCCCCGCTTAAAAGCAGTCGATTCAATTTATACTTAAGGATGCAGGAATCTGCAGTCCACTGGAAGTATTTTATATACCGTATAGAGTTGCAATCCATCCATGTCCCAAGCTGTGTGCTGCAGCGCAGCCCTCTGGTGTCAACAGCACAGATGTTTAATCACATCCACAGCAGGGAGGCACCTGACTGGAATTCAGGGGTGCGGGTGGGGGCGGGGATAATGAGCACTCTAATGGAGCAAATGTGTTTATGTGCATATGATTCTCAATTTTCATCGACAGTAGCTTAGCGCCAAACAACAATGGAAAAAACAAAAAGAGCTGACCATAATTAATTAGTAGTATTTCTACTAATTCCAATTATATTCAAGCGGTGACTATGGGAAATGTACAGCAAACTGAATTTATCAAAACAACAGACGATGTGTTCAAATTGTAGCAGATCAGAAAACATGGAGACAAAAATATGATAAAACATACAGATAAGTAATCTGTATGTCTTGTACATGCTGCAGAATTGACAATAAAACAGACTGACTTATATAATGGGCGGGGGGGATTACAAAGGAAGGCCTGTGTCGGATATGAGGCTGTTTCAAATAAAGGCCTGTCACCATAAAGAAGTTGAAGTAGGCTAAATAAAGACGAAAGCCACTGTTTGAGCTTAATAGCAGCCTGAGTGTCTCTGCCTGCCTTTAAATCGTGCGTTGGAGAGCAGGGCTGGCTGGTTGGTTGGTTTCTGCCCATCTCACCACGTTGCTTCTGAAACAGCACCTCTGAATGCAGGGACAAGACCTCTGCCTGCTCGTATTTGGCCTGCTGGCTCTTTCTCCTTGCCCCGGGCAGATTCTCCCAGCACGGAATACTACAACCATTGCTGCTCCTGCCCCAATTTTGTCGTTTTGCTCCTCCAAACGAAACCAAGTGTTCTTAAACAGGCAGCGACATCGACTTCAACTGTAATCACGCACTTGCATTGACAGACGGGCAACCTACAGCTGAGTCACATCATTTCACATCTACTTTTGAATTCCGTTCATTGGGGTTTTCATCATTTTTCCCCTTAAACATTCGGTGCCCGAGCACATATTTCAACTTTGCATAAATGACAATGACTTGCTTAAATGTAATGGATTGTAGCTTATGAAAACGCAACATTATGTGCAGAAGCTAAATCCTGTGGAAAACGCTGAAATAACTTTAAAATAACTTGGCGTTATAACTCAACGCTGCCAGAGCAGCAGCCGAGCCCTATTCGTATTTTATGGAACAGCTTTGTGAACAGTGCTGGCAGGCACAAAGTCTTTATAGACCAACAAGAGTGAGAGCGCTCACACGAGACACGTTTACTGAATAACACAGGGGTGAATAAGAGTGGGGTGGGCGGACAGGCTGCACGTGCAGACATGATATAGAAGAGTGAAAGCATTTATAAAGATGTGATCTGATGGAGCAGGAAGAGTGAGAGCTCAATGCAAAGGCAAGTGTTTCTGAAATTAGATGAGAGAAGAGAAAGAGCAGGATGTGCAGGTGGGCATTTAATAGATTCGATAAGGCGCGTGAGCGTATAGCGGCGCGGTGGTGATCTTAAGAGAGCAGGTTTCTGATGATATCTGCCTCATTGCATATCATGAAACACAGGCTTGAGTGGTTAAATTCCATTGTGGCATACAGTAAACTGCTGATAGACATATTGAGTCAACAGTAAATACATCAAATATCAGCCCGTCAGGTTGGCAGGCTTTGAGTTTACAGCTCAACTGTCAATGGATTTATATATATCAATACAATATGTCGACTGAAATTTATTTATATGTTATTGATCAATACATAGCACAACCGTTAAGTGGTAAAAGAATATGTCTGAGATAAGATATTTTACAGTTAACCAATATACTTTAATGTCAAAGATGACAGTAACAGTACATCACGTTATAATTTAAACCTGCTATAATCAATCATTTGTATTAACGATGCATTAAATGACTATGTAGAGAGTGAAAGGGGTCACTCAAAATGAAAACCCATAAACATAATTCTCACGGAAATCTGCAGATGCCCTCAGCTCCACGGAGCTTCACAGCCTTACGTTAGGTCATTATTTTGGCTCAGTCTAGCCGCTCTCATCCACTTTGTTTTGGGCGGCAGCTGACTCTGCGGGGAGGAGGGGTGAATATTGGACTTTATTATTCTGGAGGTGAGAAGCATGACTTCAAAATGCTAAAGTTCCTCTTTGTC
>JAVQJF010113128.1:0-12951 GCA_036023855.1 Gadopsis marmoratus
CAGTCTTGTATATAATCGGACTGTTCGGTCGTTTATTGGTCAATCATGATACACATATGCAGAGAACAGCTCAAACACACACATACACGTTGAAATTTATCCTCTGCTTTTGACCCATCCGGCCATCCTTCTTCCGAAGGGAGCTGGAGCAGTGGTCAGCCTTCTGTGGCGACCGGGGACCAAGTCCAGTGCACATCCCTGTCCTGTCTTGGTCAGAGACCGGTCAGGATAGGCGCACAACCGGGGACAACTTAGGGTTCATTGTCTTGCCCAGGGACACTTCGACATGTGGACAGGAGGCTGGAATCAGCCAATGTATAGTTGTTGACTAGTGAGGATTGTTCCTTTAAAATGTTGAGCATGGCTTGATACTGCTGATATACATGTCTCATTAATTTATGGTGGGGCTGTCAAATGGCTTTTAAGGGTTGTAAATATCCGGCTGGTATTATTTCGGAGACCGCTTCATGGAACTGAAAAGAAAAGGGTCAAGAAGACAGGAAGGCATTCTTTGGTAAGAGGATAACCAAGTTAGACCATTCATTCATTTCGATTCTTAGTTCTTGTTTGCTGTGATGATTGAGCTCGTATTTTCTGCCCTGAAGCCGAGACTGAAAAACATTTTATTAATATCTAATCATGCTGAAGACAAAAGTGAGATACCACACCCAACCACACCACTATTTTACTTGTGACCACACCCACCGTGGTAGGGTTGCACACTGTGCAACCACTGGATGGCAGTGCAGCAAGATATTTGGCCTTCATAGAATTAAAATGTGTATTTTCCAAAAGAATTAACCCAAAACTGTAAATACATGTTCAAATAAAATAAATCAAACCTCCAAATCCCAAAACTAAAATCAAAACCAAATATATATGTTGCTGAACACAGTGTCCCAAAAACTCAAATTGTCATTGGCTGTTGCCACATTAGCTACAGAAAGAAAACACTACACTTAATCACCAAACTGTGTTTTCTCAGCTACATGGAACAGACAGGGATTTTTTGATGCGCTAAATAGCAATTTAATAACAGGTTTTTATATTTCTGTGTAAGGAGGAACGTCTTTAATCTGTAATTAAAGCCTAATATTGGTCAGAGTCTGACATAAACATAGCTAGAGACTGTAGCCCTTACTGAGGGGCACCAAAGCATCTATTCCTTTCATGGTGCTTAAATCAGTTTGTTAAAAACTTAAGCAAAGTGTCGTCTGGAGAGGACTAAAAGTGCACGCCGAGTGATAGGAAGACACGCATGAATACAAATCGCAGCGAGAGTTCAACCAAAGCACCTTTTACGGCCTACTCCCTTACTGGTACACACTTGAGATAACAGAGGATACAGTACTGCCCTGCTGGGGTCTCAATCCAAGCAGCGTAAGCAACATCGAGGCTTGCTCGGATATCTCTGCTCTCCCAGGCTCCGGTTTCTTTCTCTTCCAATTGTCTTGCGTACAATTGTTTTGTATGGGCTTGTGCGCTGAGAGCGACTGCCCACTATCAGCACTGAATTAATTTTCATAGAAAACCTGTGGGAGGGTTTGACACCTAGAAAGGAAATATTTTAATGGTGTATAGTAAATATTGTCATAAAAACATGGGATATTTAAAAAAGCAAAAGTGACTCATGGTATTTCTTAATAGTGTCAGTACGGTGTGTGTACAGTTACATTACATTGTCAATATTAATGCATTAATGTGTAAACAGTGTTTAACTGTCGTAGCTGGTAGAGGTGCAGCTAATTTTCCTAACTTTATATATAGTTATATACATTATGTAACCTAACGGTTCACAACTTTGGGGTCGGGCCCCTCCAACGGGTCACAAGACAATTCTGAGGGGCTGTGAGGTGATAAAAGTGGGAGAGGAAAAGAAAAAAAAAAGAAAAATCCTGTTACACTAATCTGTATTAAATTTTTGAAAAGGTTCTCTAATGTTTGCGTTTGTGATAAATTGGATCATTTTACCTCACAGTTGTTTAATTAACCAATTTGAAAGGTTTATAGGGGAATCTTTGGTGGAACTGATAACAACACACTGACCTCTAAACCCAGTGAACCAGTCAGTCACTGATTTTAAGCCAAAAGGATTGGAACGCATTGGTTTAATTTGTTGTATATCACATGCCCCTGTGTCTTTTTCTGTTTTTTTAAATGTACAAACTTAAATCTGAAAAGTAACTAGTAACTACAGCAGTAAATATATAAATATAGTGGAGTATAAAAAGGACAATATTTGTCTCTGAAATGTACTGGAATAAAAGTATAAAGTAGCATGAATGGAAATACACAGGTGCAATTCCTAGAAATTGTACTGTGTGTACTTGAGCAAATGTATTATTTACTTTCCACCACTGCTGTAGGGCCCGCTAGTAGCCATAGTAACTATGGCGGCAGCAAAGTCAGTGATGTTATAGAGTGTCCTTGTAGGAACAAGGTTGAGCTCAACAAAGCATCAGACGCTGTTACTTTCCCGCATTCAACCAATAGTGAACGTTTCTTTTAAAAGCTTGACCACAATCATTCCATAATCTTAACCACGTATTTATTATTGTAACCATGACGACAAAGCTCCCCTAAACTTAACAAAGTACTTACTTGAACCCAAACCATAATGTTTCTCTAAACCAAACCAAACCTTAAGCATAGGCTTCTCATAAAACTTTGATTTATTTTTTTTTGTTTGTGTGTTTGCTGTTGTCCTGCTGATAGGGGCATCATGTCAGAAAGGACGTCCATGTGCTGCTCTAGAAATGCATAGACAAACAACTTATTGCTGCGTTTAATTCGGAGGACTTGTTGGGCCTTTAATTTAGTGTGAGTGAATACCTGTTGTCATGGCAGTTTGTGGAGAAAGAACTGTCTCGATGGCAACTAATTCAAACAACTTTCCCCCCTAAGAGAATCTGATTCTTAGTTTACGTTACACAAAATATGTTAAATATTGTTTGAATAAGGTACAGACAGGAAACTATTAGAAAGCATTGAAAATGTTGTGTACATTTTACGTAGCGATATCTCTTACCATGCACAGTGACATTAGTCATTACAGTGTGTTTTAATGCTGTGTGAAGATTTCCAGCTTACTTCAATAATTAAGAGTTAATGTAGAATGAGATGTTTGGCTATTATTTTATGACATTTTGCCAACAAATTACATTTTTATATTAGCATAGACGTACCTATTTACAACAGTCATAAGAATTCAGAAATATTGCAATCTCATAGTTTGATGACCGTCTGGGTGGCAACAGAAAAATACTGCCACCTCTGTAAGCCCTGGGAATCAGTTCAGTGCAAAAGTTGATTCCTCATAATAATACTGGTTTTTGATGTCTTTCGTCATCAGTATTTATGTCTGCATAAAGCAATTTGTTCCAGGTTATTTGTTTACACTGTCATGCCACTTCTTTTCCTTGGTTAAGGCATCCTTCACATTCTTGATGAACACTGAGCAAACACAACATCAAAAAATTACAGAGCGGCATTAACACTGACTAACACAGCATGGCGAAAAATGGGAGAAAGAATTGCCTCTCAGCACTTTCACAGCCCTAGGAGATTTAAATAATAAAAAGCACTGGGCCTCTGAACAAACAGGATAATTATGGCCTACAGTCTTCCTGACGCTCGTCTGGCACGGCCAAGCGGAAAGAAACATGTTATTACCACTCAAAGGTTCTGCAAGGAGAATTAGGAGAAATAAATGTTTCATGTAGAAGGATGGCTTCACGGTGAATCCCTTTGACCAAAATCAACAGCCACATTTTATTGCTTTCATTTATTTTATAGTATGGCAGTGACACTGTATGGCACACATACACATTGTGAGATTAGAGTCTTCTAGGTTTGACCACATTTGTGATATATTTAAATCAAATCTTCTATGTAGTTGGATTAATAACATTCTTAGAGTAGAACAAGTATTACTGCTCCAGTAGAGTTCATTTTTCTGCTAACTCACCTTCAAATACATACATCTAATAAGTTGCTCTTCTATGTGCGTCAAAACACATCAAGCGGAGGATTCAAAAGTACTTACACTGATCAGTTTAGCTAATTAGATCATTGTCATAAAATAACTGGCTCCGCCAGGTCTTCACGGAGCTCAGGCCTTTCTGTCTGGCTTCTAGGTCTCGCTCCAACATGTGTGCAGCTGCCAGCAGTACTGTTCAGTGGAACAGATGGAGTTGTAATGGAAAGAGCTTGTCTCCATTAGCTGCCCTGCTTTGCTGTAACATAGTCATTCAAGGCAGCCATCGCTTTCAGATTGCCACACTTTTCAAAACATAACGATGGCAGCAAACACCGTATGACCTTTCTGTCTGACGCTACACCACTTGTCACATACAAATGCGACCTCAGCTCACCACTGATCCATTCCTCCCGTCTTTCCTCATTCTTTACAATTTCAAGGACACATCAACCACACGGGGAAAAAAACAACAACATTGTGTTGATTTGTTCATGATTTCAGCATCAGCATTTACAATGTGATTTAAGGGCATTATCTTATTCCACTACGCTTGATATTAAGAAATATGTTAACATTGTTCAGAAAGTGCCAATGTAGCCTGCTTATTGTTAAGTAATAGGTCTAGGTTTAGAGGTATTTGTGGTGTGAGATGCATGGTCACAGATACTTGAGAGAGACAGAGAAATCATTTATGATCATCTGAGAGACTTTCTGTCCTTTACATTTAGTGACAAGGCTGTGCACAGAGAACATCTGGCCTCTATACGTTAAATTTTATGAGAGCTGCATGCGCTACCTCAAACTTCATATTCTTGCATGCCGGGTTTACACCTTCTTGTCATATTTAGCTGGGGTAATACAGAAAGACCTTTCAGTCAAAAAAGCCACCTTCCACCAGACTTTGTGTATTAATTATGAATATGCTTTCAGGGCAAGGCCATCCAGATGTCTTTTTGCTTCTTGTTTTTGAATTCAGATTGTGGAAATCCCAGATGAAACTCAGGAGGCCTATTCCACAGTCCAATTAGCATCTTAAGCAATTAGAATAGAGAAGAAGCCCGTGGTAATTTTCAGCGAAGGCAATTTGAACCTTGGGTTAAAGCATACTGTGCAGTGGAAAACTTGCATCGAGAGAGCAGACATGCAACCAAAAGAACAGCAGTCTCATTTGTGCTGAAGAGGTGAACCATTGAAAAATAATATTTATGCACAAGTCTTACAATATCGCACTCTGTGTGTCTCCCAATTATGGGAGATGTAGCAAATGGGCACACAGTGGAGTGACAAAAAGCCTTTACCCACTATCTAGTTTTTCACCATACTTTTGATTTCATTGCTCATTGTGTTTTAACAGCTTTGCCATTTTCTTTGACATTGTTCCGGAAGCATAATGGGGTTTTAAAGTGTAGACTTAGCTTTCACTCAAATCAAACCCTGCAAATAAGACTATTTCAAAGTGTGTGTGTACTGTATGCAACATGCACTTAAAATCATGCAGCAGAAAAAAAGACAAAACAAAGGCAGTAATTGCACATTTCATAGCAACACTCAAAAGCTCACCATGTTGCACGTTTCATTTATGTTGGAAGTTTCAGGAGCATGGCGCTGAAAAACAACTACATGGGGCTGGTTAACGATGCAAAGGCACTGAAGTAAAAACAAAAAAAGGCTTTTTTAGTTATATATAATGGTTCGCCATGTATGCAATGGATGTCTGCATTATGGCAGTGATACTGAATCGATGGTGTGCTTAATGAGATACACAATCAAGCACCCACACAACGTATGGTGCCTTTATAGAGATGCTACAGCCATGAGAGGGATAGATTTCGGTAATGATAATCTCCAAATAATTATATCTTTCTTCATTGTTTCCCACCCTGCAATCTACAAAACAACTAAATTTCATGTTGCTTCATGATAATTACTTTTTTGATAGCCTTCCATTGGCACACAAATAGTCCACAGCAAAGCGAAGACATGTTGTTGTATCTAAACAAGTTTTATGTGATTCAACAAGCAAAGCATGACAGAAACACAGACTTCAGAAAACACAGACAGATACATGTGAATCGCAGCTCTTTTCTTTAACAGAGCAGATAGCACTTGATTAATGACCTAACTGTTACTACAACAACGCTGTGTTTTCTTAACCAGCTTCAGGACCCTTGTTAAAATGCTGGCACAGCACCTTAGGTGTGTCCTGAGCCTGAGGTCATTTGCCACCTAAATTCAAAAGCCTTCTAAGCTACAAATGTGATCTCTACAACACTGCCTCAATGTTAAAATCAAAAGCTTGGTGGCCAGAGGCACATGAAGATATTTCATCCTATTTAACGTCTGCTGCACACAAAGGATAAGAGACATCCACTCATATCCACTGATCTATATATCAGAGGCATCACTGGCCCAAATACACTTGAGTACGTTGTCTCTATATGCCCTATGTAATGGCAATTAAAGGATTTCTCCTGGATATGCAAGTGGCATGCATAAAGGACTAGGACCGTTCTGAACCAAGACTGTCCTGAAGCATTTCTCTACCAGAGGCCATAATGTGTCTAGGTGTGGTCCACATGCCACAAATATATCTCCACACACATTTACAAGGACACATAAATGCTAGGCGAAGAATATAATGCGTGGTCCCTTGTTGCAAAATAAGAATTTTTTTTTTTTCCAGATGATGCTGCACAACCACATTCAATCACATGAGGGACAGCCGCAGTGGACATAATAATGGTGGGAAGCAACTTAAATCATTGACTTTACTTGCAAAAATTTGGTATTTTGATTGGTTAGCGTATTAAAAGCAGGATTAATGGAGAAGCACTGTGAATGTGTGCTATATCAAAGCCAAGAGCTCTGGGAAAGACTTAGATACTGCTTGAAATCCATAACTACAGCACAGGTTGAAATGCACATGTTTGAAACGTCCTTCTAAGAATCCTTAAGAGACAGACTAATCCTTATTAACAGAAACATTTGTGCAATTAACTATTTGGCTCACATACTCTGCTTTCCCTTGCCACTTCTCACCCACTGAACGCGCTCAAAAGGTAAGGCTTACTCATGGAAAACAATCACTGCACCTTTTAGATGCAGGACTCTTCAAATACTGGTTGAAATCTAAGGACTACAAACAGTAAGGTCTAATGTATCCTTTAAAATACATTGATAAGCCGCTATGCGCTGCACGGGTCGGCCTCTGTATGAAATAAATCAAACATGTCTTCATCCACGTGTAATGAAAAAAGCACACTACATATTACATTGGTGGATGTAGTAGAATATGGGCTGTGTTTAAGTCCTGCTAAAAATATGCGACTGTGAGTGTGTTTCGTCAGATCAAAACGGTTAAATTAAGACTGAGTGCTGAAATGATGGCTGTAAGAAGAGTGGCCTAGATGGAGAACGCAGATGGCATTCTCCTCCCCACCACAGTCCCTCATCCTCTGTCCATCCCACACCATGTTGCTCTCGCACTACATTTCCCGCTGCTGTTCCCTAAAACAGGCTGTCCTATTCAGAGAAAGGCGCTTTTAATTGCATTTTCATGTAGGTGTTTTTTGAGGGTGTCGTTCCCCAGGCAGAAGGAAGAGTGCTCGGAGACGAGCTTTACATGCTCACCAGTGCAGTCAAGCCCCACTAGGGGAAGTGCGTCAGAGTGGAGAGGTGCTGGAAGTGCAGACAGCCCTGTAGGGACACTTGAAAAAGCCATAACAGCCAGAGTATAAATAAATGCATGGGGAGAGCATTTTTCCTCATGGATGAAAAGCCTTTAACCTTTTGGTCCACATAAGAGCAGGAATCGTTCTGTGACATTTATCTTGCATATTCCTTTTTCCTTTCCGTATAGATAATTTCTATCTTTTATAGGTAAATCAGCACAGCCTTATTGGATTTCAGCAGCCTATTCAACATCCCCAAATACAGCTCCATGCAAGTGAATTTGAATACATTTTGATGTTCCAGGAGAACAATTTTCAAATACAGTCCATTTGTCCTTGGACAGTTTATTAAGCATTAGTGAACACTCACTAACGTCTCCTCGTGTGTAGACAAAACATGGCAGAAAAGAATTTGTCTTAGCCCCAAATCTGTGATGCCACTCAAATGCATAATTCATTTGGAGAGGTACAGAAAAGGAAAGTGTGACATAAGCAGAACAATGTTTGATGTTTAAGGGTAGGCTTACAGGTCTGAACAGATTTCACGAAGATAATACAGAGTCACAGCTTGTAAGAAGAGAGTAAAAATTCTGCCTTAATGGGCTATAGCTGCAAAAGCAGACACAATCCAAAATCCCCAAACCTGCTGAACATGCTGAAAGAAATGAATGAATAATGCTTTCTCCCACTTATATTGCCTTCCTCCGCAATGTATAATGGTACTTGGTGTATTGAGTTGTTTGAGGAAAGGATAGCGATGGCTTACAAGTGTGTTCAATGTTTTATAAACAACAAGACAACATAACAAGACGCAAAGGCCAAATCTGTTATTTTTGACCAGTAATTATATTTTCAAGGTATTTTCACATGCTGATTGTGATTGACGTGTATATATTGTATTGTGTATGTATTAATGCAAACCGTACTTCAACTCTAGCATCACCTACCATCAGGCATTACTCATTACTCATTACTCACTTTAGATGCAGTTGCTGTCTGGTGTCAATAAGCCTGACAGCGATATCAGGTTCTGAGGTTTTAAACATTTAGTGGCGGGTCAACCATTTTGCTAACATTTGTATCGTTATTGTCCTTTCAAAACACCAAAGCGGTAAAGCGCAGAGGTTACTTTATGGTTGTACGAGACAGCTGTGGGAATCAAGCACAAGAACGCTGAACAGTAGAACGTGTGCTTATCCAGGTTTCACTGGATAAATAATGGTTACAAAATCCACCCAGTCAGTTTCCCATCCATTGAAGTAGAAGAACAGCTTCGGGCTGTACATCAATGTGACATCACAGATCATAGACACGGATCTCGGAGGGCTCATTTATAAAGCTTGTATACACTGAAGATACACCTAAAAACTGCACGGCAGCCTCCAATCTCAGGCAGAGATTAAGAGAACAGAAACAGGGCCCTTATGTATCTGTGGAGAGGGAACACTTAAACACTGAACACAAAGAAGAGGCCATCTGTAACAATTATGGAAATTAGGGTAACACTTATTTGCACCATTTAAACTTATACTTGCGTGTGTTATGATCTACCACATATTACTTGCTTGGATGGCAAATGAGGCACATTTAATTATGTTCGAACTTTTTCAGCAGTTTGAGCTGCAGTGGCTCTTCTCCACACGGGTCAACCTTCACTCCCCACGTGCATCAATGAGCCCTGACCACCCATGACCCTGTCGCCGGTTCACCAGTTTTCCTTCCTTGGACCACTTTTGGTAGGTACTGACCACTGCAGACCGGGAACACCCCATCAAAAGCTGCAGTGTTGGAGATGCTCTGACCCAGTCGTCTAGCCATCATCACTCGACAGGTGTCATTGTAACCAGATAGTCAATGTTCTTCACTTCACCTGTCCGTGGTCATAAAGTTATGGCTGATTGGTGTGTGTACACACACACATACACAGTATATAGTGCACACATTTTCATTTATGTTATCCAAGGCAATATACAAAGGGCTGCTGTCATCACCCTTAATATACCATTTCCATATTATAATCTGAACTAGTCTGTCTTGTGTTCTGCCTTCATTGGACAGTTTTATAGCATAGAGACAGACAGGAAATGAGGGTAGCGAACCAGGGACGTTGCAGCCACATGGTATATGCACCCAAACCTCTCTTCCGCCAGCATGCCCCCAATCTAATTTTCAACACTAAGAATAATTTTTGAACTAATTTAATTGAAATTAGCGGTATGCTGAATGGTGAATGGATGTGACTATATAAGGAGTTTCCAGAATAATAACTTGATACTGTATAGGTTGTATGCAGTTGCAGTCCTAAGAGGCGGGTAGAAGATGTGGTTATTATGGCTGAGCTACTTTACTGCAAATGTAAGTTCTAGTGAATATTTGTCTGAATGGCATATTATACAGTGTGTCCAACTACTACAGCACCATTAGAAAATAGGAAACTTAATTGCAAGGTCATAGAAGTGTAGATATTTCCCCTGTTAATACTGTGCACTGCTTTCCTTATTATGGTTCAGTCTTTGTTACTACTTAAAGCTGGTTTGTGTCTTAATGCTTCTAGTGCTGATCTGCACACAGTGTACAAATATTTATTTTGCTTATACAATGAAATAATAAACATTAATAATTAATGATGAAATTGACTGTGAAAAGGCTTTTCAACTCTCCATCTTAGTTTCTTTGTTTTTGTTATGGGATGCACAGTACACACAGCAGGGAAAGGACCCAAATGCAGGCAGCACAAGCAGACTGGAGCTGTTCAATGATGTATTTGTAGAAACCAGCTTAAATGCGGGTAAGGCAGAAAGACAGGTGACTGGTAAGTCCAAGTCTGGAGACAAAAGCACGAGGAACATCCACAGGGGCAACACAGGAACATGGAAACTAAACACAGGGTAAGCAGTACAACAGTGACGAAATCAGGGGTACAAACATAATGAATCAACAAAGTATATATCGACAATATACACGAACTGTAGGCTGCAGCTGGTCAGGGACAGGAACTGGCGAAGGCTGCGGCTGCAGCTGCAGCTGAACAGGAACTATTGGTTACTGCAGCACAGCAGACACAGGAGGCTGCGGCTGGACAGGAGCAGGAGGCTGCGGCTGAAGCAGGACAGGAACTGGCGAAGACTGCGGCTGCAGCTGAACAGGAACTGCAAGCTGCAGCAGCAGGAACAGGTGTTGACCGGACGACCAACTGAGGAACAGCTACAGGAGCAGATGTTGGCCGGGACCCCGACTGAGGATCAGGAGCAGGTGTCAGCCGGGACGCCGGCTAAGTCACAGATTTTGGCCGGACCGTCGACTGGAAATCAGGGACAGGGGTTGGCCGGACAAGCCAACTTGGGAATATGATCAGAGATCGGCCAGACCGCCAACTGGAAACCAGAAACGGATGTCGGCCGGACCGCCAACGGAGAATGGGGAGCAGGAGTCGACCAGACCACCAACTCAGGAGCAGGATCAGAGATCGTCCAGACTGCCGACTGGAAATCAGGTGTCGTCAGGACCGCCGACTGGGGAAGAGGATGAGGATTATGCCGAACTCCATCCTTTACCTGCTAACTGCCACTACACAGGCAAATTCAGCACATCCAGAGGATGCCAAGGGCCCTCAGAAAGTGTGGGTCCTTGACAAAAACCTCTTTAGGTATACTCCAAAATCCTCCCATGAGAAAGGCAGGCTAGGAAGATGACTGTCTGCTGGGTCCAAGACTGGTCAATTCATTCTGTTATTGGATGCGCAGTACATTCAGCAGGGAAAGGACCCAAATGCAGGCAGCACAGGCAGACTGGACCTGTTCAACAATTTATTCGTAGAAATGATATTAAATGCAGGCAATGCAGGAAGACAGGCAACCGGGTAAGTCCAAATTTGGAGACAAAAGCACGAGGAACATCCACAGAGGCAAAACAGTTTTTACATGGATGGTGATACGTTAAATTAATTTATATTGAACTATGTTTCCGCTCAAGGAGGTTTCAACAGGCAGAAATAATAAGACTAAATCAAAATGTAACACATAAATGCTGAAACGAGACCTTTGTGCTCAATGACCAAAGCATTTTTGTTTCAAACTAGTTTTTATGTACTTTGCATCTTCATAGGCATTTGAACTTTAGGGTATATTCGGCTTGATTGCTGTAATAATGGTGTGAGGCATCCATGTCACTTTTGACTGACATTTTATTCCAACTCCAAGCATTAACATTACTAAATCATTGAATAATATATCAAATTGGATGTCTCAGCTCAACTGAGCTGGAACTGCAAATAGATCCGTGTCTGGTGGTTGTGCTATAGCCTACTCTATACAGACCTAAGTGTGCAGACGAGCTTGCTAACACAAAATGAGTGTTCAGGCCTAACACAATTATTTTCTGCCAACCTTTGGGGATTACTTCAATTCTGGCTGGCTGCTCCCAAAAAAATGTGGTTGATCAGCCACATTCACAGGAATTAATCATGAATCAAATGAACCGGCCCTGAGTGTATTCACTGCAGTTGGACAGCTTGCAAGAATTGAAAGAATCGTCTTCCCACTCTAATTCCAGTCACTGGGGTTTCAAAGAAAAAGCAACTTTCATCATCATCATCAATCAATACACAAAGTAAAGAGGGTACATTAAGTAAGTTTGCGTCTTCAGACGTTCATCGTGAAATTAAAGTGAAAGTCCACTGAATATCTCATTCCCACACTAGCCACAGATGCCAGGAAGACATAGAACATTCTTAAATCTTTGCCTTTTCTGCTGTAAATCCTCTTAAATCTATATTCTATATGAATATCATACTCAGTTTTACAGCCAGGTAGAGTTTCAACAGTAACTAATTTTACAGATTAAATTCTTAAACTTGGACTCCTTTAAATCCCATAAGAAACAGGTTTTTGCCACAGTGTACTACTACCACCCAATTTTATTGATTTTTAAACATCTAAGGGAGAATTGTAGTGTGCAGACTGTTGGCCATGGCGAATCACTGCAGGGCATGCCTCATTAAATACACTTTTCATTTTGCTGGCCCTTTCAAAATTTCTATTACCGTTTATTGTAATTGCATATCAGGCACAATGGTCCCAAATGGAACAAAAATCAGATAAGCAGATGCCCATTGGTGAAAGTTAGATTTTCAGTACATTTTATACAATAATTGTTTAAATACAATGTTTTTGTGGATAAACACATCCGCCTACAAATGTGAATTATTTGGAAGTGATACATTTTGTCATCAGACTGCATCACTAACAACATTTTCTGACACTCGGAATATATTGCCTGGGGAGGAAGTTGCAGAAAATAATG